>PVJC01042274.1:0-14998 GCA_004026665.1 Murina feae
ATTTGCATACAGCCTCTCTGATTGGCTGGTGGGCATGGCCGTGAGCAGAGGCTCAGCCAGCCTAGACAGGCAGTTGCAACAGAAGCCTTTGGTTTGCTCTAGCTCCATGGCTGTTGGCCTCCATCTTGGCTGGGTTAATTTACATACAGCCGCTCTGATTGGCTGGTGGTAACGGTCAATTTGCATGTTTCTCTTTTATTATATTAGATAAAAATAATTGGGAGGAAAACAAAGGATTTCAATTATGCTAAAATTAAATGCAGTTATAAGTATTTTGTAGAAACATCAAAGGCACAGCTCTCATTGTCCTGGATTGGCTGGGTGTTCATTGAAGATAAGTCTTTCATATAAGTTCAACTACAATAGAAAGACCACTTTTATGAACTAGGAGAATGAAATTGTATTATTAAAGATATTTAATTAGGCACACAAAACTTTTCCTTTTCCCTCATTCCATAGCACATGTATTAAGCACATGTATTACTTGATTTGACATATTCTATTTAAAAAAATATTTTTATTGATTTCAGAGAGGATGGGAGAGAGAAAGAGAGAGATAGAAGCATCAATAATGAAAATCATTGATCAGCTGCCTCCTGCATACCTCACACCTGTAATCCAGGCATGTGCCCCAACTGGGAATCGAACTGTGATTTCCTGGTTCAGAGTTTGATGTTCACCCACTGAGTAATGCAGGCCGGGCGACAAATTCTACTTTTTTTCACACATTTTAGAGAGAGTAGAGTGAGACGGCGTCCTGCGCAGTTTCTGTTTCTGGCCCAATACCGGTCATACTCGCTGATAGTGCTTAAAGCTCTGTAACTCTGAGCAAATACTAAAACCTTCTGAACCTGTTTCCTCATTCATGAAATGTAAAGGGTTTGACTAAAAATGGCACTCCCATTTGACCCAGTGATCCCACTTCTAGGAATATATCCCAAGAAACCAGAAACACCAATTAGAAAGGACATATGCATCCCTATGTTCATAGCAGCACAATTCACCATAGCTAAGATTTGGAATCAGCCTAAGTGTCCATCAGCAGATGAATGGATTAGAAAACTGTGGTACATCTGCACAATGGAATACTACGCTGCTATAAAAAAGAAGGAGTCCTTACCATTTGCAACAGCATGGATGGAACTGGAGAGCATTATGCTAAGTGAAATAAGCCAGTCAATAAAAGAAAAATACCACATGATCTCACTCATTTATGGATAATAAAGACCATTATAATCTGATGAACAAAAATAGATACAGAAGCAGAGCAGCATCGAACAGGCTATCAAACTAGAGCAGGAAGGCCGGTGAGGGTTGGGGGGTGGGTAAGAGATCAACCAAAGGCCTTTTATGCATGCAGATAAGCATAAACAATGGACACAAGACACTGGGGGCGGGGGAAGGAGAGCCTAGGGGAAAGTCAAGGGGAAAAAAAAAAGGAGACACATGTACTACTCTTTGTAATATTTTAAGCAATAAAACAAAATAAAAAACTTCCCACAAAAAACACACACTGGTTTCAATAAAAAAAAGACTTAATATTTCCTGGATTGAGGCAAGATCCAATACTGGCCTGCTCCCAGCCATTGTGTGAGCCTGGAATTAACCCACACCTCCAGCTCTCTGTGACCTCTGTACACCGTATTTTAGTGTATCTATTGGATGAGAGCCTTTTCAAACTAAGACATCCAGTGAGCTGCTTCTTTTATGCCACAAGTTATTTTCACTTTGATGCTTTAAAAGTCATATATTCTCTTTAGATAAAGTATAAACTTATTTTATTATACCTGAAAAATTCTGACATGAAAGTAAACGGATTTCAGAATAAAATCAATAGGTGTCAACTTTCCTTCAACACAATGCTTAAAATTAAATGCCAACTGGTCATTTCATCCCAGAACTCTTCACAACTTTACCATAACTGAAAGTAGCTTCAGCTGATATGTTTTCCCCCAGCTAGGAAATAGATGCCATACATTACATCTAAGCCGTCTCAATCTGTGCACTATTAGTAAATTGGTTAAGGAAGTCTCCAGTCTGTGCTACATTAATTCAGATAAGCTTGAAATTTGTTAGCATAATAATGAAGTAATAGTTTGTCTAATTTAATCTGGACACAGTGATATGTGACACTTCAATAATAGCTCATGTGACCTTAAAGGTTAATGATGGTATCACTCATCTGAAGTGACAGCTTCAAGTTCTGCTGCAGTCGATCTCAATTCTTTTTTTTTCTTTCTTCTTTTCTCTTTATTAGGTTACCGGCATAGTAATGAAGCTTTAGTGAACTGTTATGTAGAACTGCAAACTTGGCCAGATTAGTTCCACAGGTCACATGATGAGACATTTCATTGTCAAAGGCAATGGCAGCACTGTTACGACAGTGGACACGAGGAGGCAGAAGTGTTGCTACATGGATCTCAAGCTCACAGCAGTCTTCAGAGATGCTTTTGTGCATGGGCCTTTCTCAGCTATGAACAGGGGTGAAGCTCTCTCAGGCTCTTATACTATCATCCATGCCCTTTTGTGCACAGGCATGCCTATGGCTGCTGCCGTGCATAACACACAGTGCCTGGCGATGTGAAGAGGACTGAGATGAACCTGAATATTCCAGGCTGTAGTAAGTTTAAGATCTTCTCAAGGAAAGACAACAGATAGACAAATCACTGTAATAAAAGGTACAATTGAGCACATGGCCTTAAGAGAGATAAACAAATACAGTGCCTTTTGATTGCTAGGAGGGCAGGAGAAATTTCTCCCAGTACAGGCTTAAGGAAAGCATTTCCTAGGTCAGCCTCAGGAGCAGCGGAATTCAGAAATGTTCCTCTTACTAGTAAAGTACATTTTACTCTTTCTGCAGCCTTCCCCACCTTCTGTGTCTTCTCTTACTCTACTGTGGTGACACTGGGGGTAGGGGTGGGGGACAGAATATGATGAATATAGATGGATGCGATAGGGTGCTGAAAGGTAGTTTTGGGGCATCAAGATATAGAGAAACTAGCTTGTTCAAAAAAATATGGTTGTTTAGCCATGACTGGTTTTTGTCAGTGGTTAGAGCATTGGCCCTTGGATTGAAGGGATTCAGGTTTGATTCTGGTCAAGGGCCTGTATCTAGGTTGCAGGCTGGATTCCTGGCACTGGCTGGGGCACATGCTGTGGCAACGGATTGATGTGCCTCTCTGGCATCGATGTTTCTCTCTCTGTTTCTCCCCTCCCTTCCCCTCTCTTTAAGAATCAATGGAAAAAGTATCCTTGGGTGAGGATTAGCAAAAATAACAAAATAGATGTGGTTGTCTAAGTAACTTGAAAAAGGAAATCCAGGGGACTGATGTTGAATGTTGAGGCCTATGAGTAGATTTCTCTGATCCATATGCAGGTGATGTAATACAGAGTGATGGAACTTCTTCAGTGTGAGAAGTTTAGAAATCCATGGAACATCGATAAATTATATGTCTCAGACACTCTCTGAGGTGATCTTTTTTTGAACTCTTCTAAAATTCAGCCTGTCTCTTTAAAGTTAAGAAAGCCAAGGAGGGATTTGTCTTGGGTCAGGAAACTGTGTACAGCATTCCCCCCTTTATTTGCATGTGATCAACTGTGGTTGAAATGAAAAATTCAACCACAGCTGAACATGAAATGAAAAATTCTAAAAATAAACAATTTATAAGTTAAAAATCGTGGGCTGTTCTGAATAGCCTGATAAAATCACACACCATCTGTTCTGTCCTGCCTGGACTTGACTTGTCCTTTTGCCCAGGGTATGCATGCTGTACCTACAGTATCTATAATAATAAAAGTATAATATGATAATTAGACCTCCTTTCGGACATCCTTCTGGACAACCTTCTGGATGGAGCCTGGGCTGAGAGGGAAGCCCGGGTCACAGGTGCCTGTTAGCAGCCAAAGGGAAGCCCTGGTCCCAGGCCAGAGGGAACTGGTGCTGGCAGCTGGGGGAAGGAAGGCCTACTTATGCATGAATTTCATGCATCAGGCCTCTAGTAATAAGATATTTTGAGAGATGGAAAGAAACCACATTTATATAACTTTCATCATAGTAGATTGTTACAGTAGATTGTGATTATTATTCTATTTTTATTATTAGGTACTAAAGGCCAGTGCACAAAAATTTGTGCACTCAGGTGGGTCCCTCAGCCAGGCCTGTGCCCTCTTGCAGTCTGGGACCCCTCAGGGGATGTCCATCTGCTGGCTTAGGCTCGCTCCCCAGGGGATCAGGCCTAAGCTGGCAGACAGACATCCCTTTGGCAGCTCGGGAGCCCTCAGGGGTTGTCCACTTGCCAGTGGGGAACAGGCTTAAGTTGCAGTCGGACATCCTTAGTGCTGCTGAGGAGGCAGGAGAGGCTCCCGCCAACACCGCTGTGCTAGCAGCCATCAGCCTGGCTTGTGGCTGAGCAGAGCTCCCCCTGTGGGAGTGCACTGACTACCAGGGGGGCAGCTCCTGCATTGAGTGTCTGCCCCTGGTAGTTAGTGTGTGTCATAATGACCAGTTATTCCCAGTTGAACTGCTATTAGGGTCAATTAGCATATTACCCTTTTATTATATAGGATAGAGGCCTGGTGCACAGGTGGGGGCCAGCTGGTTTGCCCTGAAGGGTGTCCCAGATCAGGATGGGGGTCCCGCTGGGGTGTCTGGCCAGCCTGGATAAGGGGCTGAGAGCCATTTTCAGGCTGGCCACCCTCCCTTCAGAGTGGGGGTCCCCATTAGGAGCTTGGCCAGCCTGGGTAAGGGGCTGATGGCTATTTGCAGGCTGGCCATAGCCCCTAATGGGGACCCTCACCTCAAAGGGGTGTCGCCAGCCTGGGTGAGGGGCTGAGGGCTGTTTTCAGGCTGGCCACAATCCCTTTAGGGTGGGGGTCCCCACTTGGGTGCCTGGCCACCCTGGGTGAGGGGCTGAGGGCTGTTTTCAGGCTGGCCACAGCCCCCGACGACCCAAGCTCCCAGCCTCTCCTTTTTTTTCTTTTTTCTTTTTTTTCTGGGATTTATTTATCTTCCATAATTGAAACTTTGTAGCCTTGAGCAGAGTGAAAGACCTGCCAGGGCAGGCAGGAAGCTTGGCTTTCTTCATGCTTGCTCCAGCTCCATGGCTGCCACCATCTTATTTGTGTTAATTTCTATACTCACTCCTGATTGGCTGGTGGTCATGCCTTGTGGGCATGGCTTGAGGGTAGCAGAGGGATGGCTAATTTGCATATTTCTCTTTTATTATGTAGAGTTGTTGTTACTCTCCTTCTGTTCCTAATTTATAAATTGAACTCTATCACAGGTGTGTATGTATAACACAAAATAGTACACGTAGAGTTTGGTTTCAGACATCCACTTAGGGTCTTAGAACATATCTCTCCAGTTATGTGGAGGGGGGAGTTACTGTATCTTAAGTCTCCCATTCTGTTTGCTGGTCATATTTGGGAAGGCACTTCCCTGTGGGACAAAGATCCCGTTTACCCATTTCTGCATTCCTCTCACACTCCTCCCCAACTTCCTCTAAGTGCCTGGATAATTGAAAGCATCCAATAAGGCTTTGGCTAAAGAGAAATGTATTGATTGGATTAAATTATCCCATGTGGCTGCCATGTGACTTCAAGCCATTGTTGAATGTATTTTTGTAGAGAATTCAGTTCATTTATATAAGGTATCAGCTCCTCCTTGTGACTATCCAGCAGCCAGTTTTTTTTTTTCATGTTTCAGTGTTTTCCTTTATTTTTTTATTTTTTTAAAAATGTTTATTTTTTATTATTACATAAAGTTTTACAAAGATTAGTACATATATCTCTTTTTCCCCCTGCCCTTCTCCCAGCCTCCCCTACCCCCCAGTGTTTTGTGTCCATTGGTTTTGCTTAAATGCATGCACCAAAGTCCCTTGGCTGATCTGTTACCCCCCCTCCAATGTCCCTGTCCTTGTTGCTGTAATTTGACAGTCTGTTTGATGTTGCTCTGCCTCTGTATCTATTTTTGTTCACCAGTTTATAATGGTTATTGTTATCGATAGATGAGTGAGGACATGTGGTATTTTTCTTTCATTGATTGGCTTATTTCACTTAGCATTATGTTCTCCAGTTCCATCCATGCTGCTGCAAATGCTAAGAACTCCTTCCTTTTTACAGCAGCATAGTATTCCATTGTGTAGATGTACCACAGTTTTTTAATCCATTCATCTGCTGATGGGCACTTAGGCTTTTTCCAAATTTTAGCTATGGTAAATTGTGCTGCTATGAACATAGGGATGCATATGTCCTTTCTGATTGGTGTGTCTGGTTTCTTAGGATATATTCCCAGAAGTGGGATCACAGGGTCAAAAGGGAGATCCATTTTTAATTTTTTGAGGAAACTCCATACTGTTCTGCACAGTGGCTGCACCAGTCTGCATTCCCACCAGCAGTGCACGAGTGTTCCTTTTTCTCCGCATCCTCTCCAGCACTTGTCATTTGTCGATTTGTTGATGATAGCCATTCTTACAGGTGTGAGATGGTACCTCATTGTTGTTTTGATTTGCATCTCTTGGATGATTAGTGACTTTGAGCATGTTTTCATATGTCTCTTGGCTTTCTGAATGTCCTCTTTTGAAAAGTGTCTATTTAGGTCCTTTGCCCATTTTTTGATTGTATTGTTTGTCTTCTTTTTGTTAACTTGTATGAGTTCCCTATAAATGTTGGAGATTAAACCTTTACCGGTGATAACATTGGCAAATATGTTCTCCCATGTAGTGGGCTTTCTTGTTGTTTTGTTGATGGTTTCTTTTGCTGTGCAGAAGCTTTTTATTTTGATGTAGTCCCATTTGTTTATTTTCTCTTTAGTTTCCAATGCCCTAGGGGCTGTACCGGTGAAGAAACCGCTTTGGCATATGTCTGAGATTTTGTTGGCTTTGTATTCCTCTAGTATTTTTATGGTTTCCCGTTTTACATTTAAGTCCTTTATCCATTTCGAGTTTATTTTTGTGTATGGTGTAAGTTGGTGGTCTAGTTTCATTTTTTTGCATATATCCAGCAACCAGTTTAATAAAGAGGAAATAAAGACACCTTTTCCTTATCTACTTCCATTTCCTTAGTTTGCTGTTTAGGAGAGAGTTGTTGCTCAGGGATAATCACACTCTCATTCAAAGAAAAACCCAAGACTTGGAAATTAGTGCGACTAGGACTCCAAAGGCATGTTCTTACCCACATGCTTCATTCTGTAAAGGCCTCATATAATCATTAGTAGAATGAATGCCCAATCATCCTGTGTAAACTAAGTGCATAATACAGCTCAGATGCTAGTAGTTGAGCTCTCCTAAATATTATCTCAATTATACTATGAGATGCCATTTATTTTCCAATGCTAATATCTTCCAGAGCCCATTAAAACCATATAAAGTGATTTTTCCAGAGCCAATTAAGACCATCTAAACATCCAAAATAAAATAAAAATAATAGAAAAGCAATCATTAATTCTTGCTCTCATTCCTTATCATCTGAAGCTGTCTTTTAAATCCATCTTCTCATTGTGTCTTAAATGAACTCTAATCCATTGTATTTTGCTGGATAACTGTAGCTACTTTTGCAGTTTTAAATTGTCTTCTTATGCGTGTTCTCATTTGCCTCTCCTTTGTTTAGCCTTGGAGGTTTAGCCTTATTCTCCTTTGGCATAAGCAGGAGCTACGGAAGTGGGAACCTCAGGAAAGTTCATTCTCAAGTACAAAATGGGAAGCTGAACTTGAGTCCCACACTTTTCTTTTTAGGACCAGCCTTTTTCCTTTATACAACTGTTTTCAAAGAATTTAAAGAGCCATCTGTTACTATCCACATTAAAGGTCACCAGGGCACTTACAAACTGTAGAATCAGGTGCCCACCTAGCCTTATTAAATCAGAACCTCTGGCCTCTGATGCTTTCTCTAACACATTTGCCTTTTGTATATGTGTCTTTGTTATCCACATCTTCATCTTGTTCACCTTCTCTTTAAAAAAATCCTTAAACTAAGTTTAATGCCATTATTAAATATTCATCCATGTAGCTATGTTATAAATATTTACTGAATTCCTACTATGTGCCACACGCAGAGCCCCAAGATGCAGTGACAGATGAATGAGTTATAATAGTTGACATCCTAGCTTGCGTTGTCAATGGGGAAATGAGCCATCAGACTGATTAGTCTTACCTTTGGATGTGCAGGAGGCATTCAAATTGAGAGTAGGGCTTCAATCCATTTCAAAATAGACAGTCACTAAAAGAGAGAGTAAAAAGAACAGAAGGGAACAACTTGTATTCATAATCCAGTGAGAAGTGGGAGGGAAAAGACCTCAGGTAGTACTGATCCAACCCTTAGGGGGGCTACAGGGGAAAAAAGGCAGGTCTAAAATCCACTTCAAACCATCTCACTGTGTGTCCAACCACCCAGCCCAGTCCCTTCAGCCCCCACTGGTTTCCTTTGAAAGGAACTGAACCTGCAAGCAGGTGAGGGAATTTGTGACAGAGCATGATCAAAAGCAAATTGGGTGAGCGAGGAAAAGCAATTACGCAGGGAGATCATTAATTGGAGGGCTTATCTCTTCAGTGCCTTTGGAATGTGTAAGCTGCAGCGCTGTGAATTGAATTTCATGCACTCCTTTTGTTTGTGAGGAGCTGGCTGTGTGTGGGAGGTGCTGAGTGATTTGCCAAAAGTGTTGTAGGAGCACCAGCAATCAAACAGCCAGTGGGCTCTGCAAAGCCGGGAATTGAGTGAAGACGAAAAGGCATGAAGGCTGAAGTGCAGTGGGGTGTTTTTTTTACTGCAATAGAGCTTGAAACTGAGGAAGTAGAGTCAGTCATAAAAGGTCATAAAGAGAAAGGCAGGAGTGAGGGGATTGGAAAAGTTCTTGCTAAGGTTTCTTTCATCAATCAAATTTAGATGACTGGTGGGACAAGGTTACCTGTGCCTGGGGTAAAAGGAACATTGAAGTTCATAAAGCTTATAAAAAAAGGCCTGTGAGGAGTCATACATGAATATTGAGGGGAAATGAGAAGCCATTTTAAACCATTTCTCTAGAGAGAACACAACAGAGCATGAGGAAGCAGAAGGTCCGCTAATTGAGACACTCACATCCCATTCCTTTTACATGTGTGTTACCTGCTCAGAAACTCCAGTCCCTTACCATTCTTCCCGCAAGCCTCGTCTAGCCTCTGTTTCTTTTGCCTAGACCCAACTTTTAAGTCTTAGCTCTGATATTAATTCCTCTTTGAAATGGTTCTGGTTGAGAACACTTCATGTATCATCTATCATAACACCGCCCCTGGCCCCTGCCTACACTCAGCAGCTTAACCTCGAATTTCCTACCTCTTTACTTTCTTCAGTCCATGCACCTTGACACATGCTGTGATATCTTTCTCAAAGGCTGTGAATCCCTCTTCAGCCTGCAGAACTTTCTTCAAATGTCAATTCCTCAGTGTAACCTTTTCTGATCCTCAAGTTAGATAGACTTACACCTGCCTGCACCTCTCATTGGAAACACTGATTTATTTATTTTTTTTTTAAGAATGAGAGGTAAGGAGAAGAAGGGAGAGAAAGAGAAACATCCATGAGAGAGAAACATTGATTGGCTGCCTCCTGCACACCCCCTGCTGGGGATCAAGCCTGAAACTGAGGCATGTGCCCTGACTGGGAATCACACCCGTGACCTCTTGGTGCATGGCTCAGTGCTCAACCACTGAGCCACACCAGCAATGCAAAAACAGATTTTTTAAAATATCTATCTTCTGACATAAGTGGACGCTCGGTGAGAGCAGGGCTGCACCTGCATTGGCCTCTGCTGTGGTCCTGCTCTCAGCGCAGTGCCTGGCATTTCCGAGGCCCCACGGTTATCTGCTGTCTTTACTTCACGTTTTCAGGGAAATCCTTGTGGTCAAGGACTCTGCCTTAAATTTGTTTCCTTAGGTCATGAGAATATACCTGATACTAAATGTGTGCTAAGTGAATAAAAGCTAGAAGAAAATATCCAGGGCGGAGTTGCTCAATCGGGGCACTACTGGCATTTTGGGCCGTATGGCTCGTTGTTATAGAGGCGTCTGTGCTGTGTCAGATCTTTAGCAGTACCCCTGGCTTCTACCCACCAGGTCTCAGTAGCACCCCTCACAGTGGAAAAGAGCAAAAACGACTCTGGACATTGTTAGATATTCCTGGTGGGAGTGAGGGTGCAACATTATCCCAGGCTGACAAACACTGATCTAGAGTACAGACTTTTTATTATTTTTTGTTATTGTTTTTTGTTTTTTTAAGAAAACTTTATTGTTGAAAGTATAACTTATGTTGCCCTTTTATTCCCCATTGACCTCTTCTAGCCCACCCCCACCTCCCACTCCAGGCCTTCAACCTGGAGTTAAATCAACCAAAATTCCAGCTTTCGAGGGAAAAAAAAGTGATCTATGAGGTACAGGTAACAATTATAATATTTACGTAAGATTATTTGAAGTTCTTTGTTGTTTGTTTGTTTGTTTCCATTCAAGCAGGCTATCAACTAAGCTGTTTAGGGAGTTAACTTTTAGGTAGGCAGATAAAAGAGTTATTAAACTTTCTGAGGATATTCTTATTAGGATTAAATTAGATAACATGCATGGAAATATCCTAGATTAGTGCCCAGCTCATGGTAGCACTTCTGTGAATGTTATTCTCTTTCCCTCATCTAATTAGAGCATTTGTCTTTAAATGATAACAGCTAACAATGAAATCTTGGGAAGATTTTAGCCAAATGAAAACACACACACAGTCAATTTAGTTAAAAATTTTTTTTAAAGGTTCAACTTTTTGACCATTTGATTGACTGAGTTCTTTGTTAGGAGACGGGTGTGTTGATACAGAGAGCTGGTTACGTTTCTTTCCTGCTGGGAAACACTAAATTACATCCCCCCAACTTCTGCTGCCTGGAGTGACTCACACAGTGGTTGACTTTAGAGTTCACTGAAGGTGAGGGATTGGGCTACATGAGGTCAGGTTTCCTCCACGAAGCAGGACAAACACAAATTTATAGTGCCAGGCTTCTTGCTATAGTTTCCCAGAGTTGAAGGCCACTCTTTTCCCCTTTCCCCACCCATTTCCTGGAAAGAAAATATAAGAATCATCCCCAGAGGCTACTGGAAGAAGGAGAGTTTCTGTGCCAGTAGATTTTTTCTTTTCTTTCATACTCGGGGATTCTTGGCTGACTGAGTAGTAAATTCACTGTCAGTGTTTCAGCTCGCAAATAAAGAAGTAACAAGAGAAGCTCTGTCTGTGCATTGGCCAAAATGGAAAAAGGACAATAAGCAACAGGAGTTTGTAAGAAAACACATCCTACCTGAAAACATGTGATTGCTATTTTGGAAAGAATTGCACAATTGGAAAGTGCAGGCAAGTGTAGATATCATGTACTTTAAATTGAGGCAAACGTTGAATACAACAATTTATGAAATGAGATTTGCAAGAACAAACAGTCAATTTAGATTGCAGTGCAGTTACAAGCCTGGGAGAGAATGTGAGGATATTGAGGCAGGGAAGGGAGGTCTGTAGATACGCCTGGAGAACACCTAGAATTATTGTTGCTTTAAATTGGTGATTTATTTTCACATTTGGGCTTGAACTAAAATTGTTTGCTTGGCCAAATATTCCCTAATGTGAAAAACTTCGTTTGGTATGTAGAGAATCCTCAATCCATTTTTGTTCCCTGTGATTTCATGCATGCATTTTCTTTATGATTTCTAAATTAAACACAAACCAAAAGTTTCATACTTCTTTACTATTTCCTTCCCTGTAAGACACATACACATAAATATAAAGTAATCACTCTGGCCTCAGTTTCCTTATTTGGAGAAAGAAAGACTGGGCACATTCAGCAAAGTATGAATTCCTCCCTTTGACTCCTTTCTGCTTGAAATCAAATCTACTTTCTCTTGCTTACTTTATTTTACGGTGAAAGAAGACAGAAAAATAGGTGTTTGGGCATCCCTGAGATAGCCCCAATCTGGTTATGTCTTAGAATCTAATGAAAGGACACAGCTTCCTACATTATGGACAAGATATATTAGAGATCAATGTCAACCCAAAGCCAGAAACTTATGAACTAACATAAGAGAGATGTAAATAAGACCACACAGGCGAGGAAGCTAGGGCAGACAAGTGAGGAGGTGTGTACTACTTATTGGCTTTTGACCTTGGACAACTTACTCACTTACTCCCTTTCTTCACCTTCTTTAGCTATAAATCTTTTTTTTTTTTTTCATAGAAGTTTTCTAGAAATATGCAAGAGTCTGAGTTTATAAAATAAGGAGAGGTTCTGGAAGCTGCTCAGAATAATTTCTCTTCTGTATCTGGGAATATTGTGTAGATTTATCTCATCCCATTTAGACTGGTTCATTGGTCAGATGGCTAATGTGTACATAACACTGCAGCAGCCCCTCTGTGACTTGACTATTAAATTAGGTACAAACTAATTACCACCTGTCCCTTTACCAGGATGTATTAGTTTGCTCAGGCTGCCATAACAAAATACCAGATTGGGTGACTAAAACAACAGAAATTTTTTTTTTTTTATGGTTCTGGAAGCTAGAAGTCCAAGATGCAAGTACCAGCAGGGTTGTCTTATAATGAAGTCACTGTCATTGATTTGTAGATGTTCTTGCTATGTCTTCACATGATTTTTCCTCTATTTCTGGAGAGGGAGAGAGAGAGAAAGAGAGAGAGAGGGAGAGAGAGAGAGAGAGAGAGAGAGAGAGAGAGAGAGAGAGAGAGAGAGAGAGAGAATAAATATCCAAGTTCTATCACACAGATTAGGGCCCTACCCTTATGAACTCACTTAAGCTTAAATATCTCCCTAAAGGTCCTATCACCAATTATAGTCATAGTGAGGGTTAGGGCTTTGGCATACGGGTTTTTGGTAGGGGGGCACAATTCAGTACAAACACCAACCATCTTTCTATTTTTCTTAGTACCTACAGGCTCCATGGTGGAGAAGCCGGGGGGAAGATAGAGTAGCTGTAATTCCTTGAATAACTGATTTGTAGATCCCAGGGCTGCTTGGATGCATGGTTTGGGATTGTTGTTTGTTGATTCCCACTTATGAATCTGTTTAACTGGAGTCATAGATCAGAAATTCCCAGCCACCCTGTGGAAGTAGAATTTGACTGCATGTTACACATTTTAATTTTGTTACTCATTTATTGTGTGGTCTTAGATAAATCACGTTTGACCTATCTAACACTCAGTTTTTCCATCTGTAATTAGGAATGGTAGGGTACTATCCATGATTGAATATAGACAAACTACTGTTAAATTAACTATTTAGCATTTTCACATATGCCTCTAGCTTCCTGTTACTTTTACTCTTTCTAATATCCCTTTCCCTATTTCAAGACCAGCTCATATTCCTACTTCTTCCATAAAGATTTTCATCACAACCTAAAATATTCTCTACTATTAGCAACCTAATAAGATTTCCATGGTGCCTCAAATTAATAACTTGTCCTGGAATTCTTTATGGAGCTCCCCACCATATTTTGAGAGCAGAGGTTCTATAATTTAAAAATTTTCCTATTATTTTCTTTAGCAGGCCTCTGCACATTTTATAAGTACAATAATCATTTCTTAAATTGAAAAACCAAATATAATTTCAAAACATGAATATTTATCACAGAAAAAAGAAGGAAACATCATCCCCAGGAAGCCTTCAAAGATACCCCTGGCTGATTTCTGTGGCAGTCACCTTGGTGTCTGTCATAAAACCTTACACATGCTTCTCTAATTGCTCATTTACTTACCCCTCTCTCCACTGTATTCTGAGATCATGGAGGATACAGATTCTATCTAATTCTTCTTTATGCCCCTAGGGCTTATTATACTGTCTGTTAAGAGCAAAGATTATCAATACGCTGAATGAAGGAGGTATGTAGTTGAAAGACAGAGATTTAACTCAACTTCCATTTTTTTTCTACAAGTTAAATATTTATTCTCCTGGTACTTCGTGCTGAGGGCTAGTGTCCCTTCATTGGTTAAACATATACAGAATACCTATAGTGTGTTAGGATCTGCATTAGGCAACATGAATTTACAGGGTAGAAAGACCAGCCCCTAACTTCCATAATTCAATCCTGTAAAAGAGATTTCCCAGTGGACAGAACCTTACACTACAGTGTCAGATACACTGTGACAGAGAGAAGCCCAGGGGTTTCAGAGCCCAGTGCAAACCTAGCTGCTCCCATCATTTGCCTCTCTCCTCCCTCGGACATGCCAGGCTCTTTCCCACCTGTTCTTCCACACATGTTCTTCCACCTGCCTAGAACATGCTTTTCCCTGCTGTCCATATGATTAGCTCCTACTGATTATTCATATTTCAGTTTCAATATCATCTCAAAAGAAAGACATTCTTTTTTTATTTTATTTTATTTTTTTACCATTTTTTTATTGCTTAAAATATTACAACAAATGATCGATAAGTATTACATCAAATGATAGATCTCCATTTTTTCCCCTTTCCCTTCCCCCCCTCCTCCCTAACCCCCAGTTTCTTGTGTCCATTGATTATGCTCCTATGCATCCATGCAGGTCCTTCAGTTGATCTCTTAATTCCCCCACAACCATCCCCAGCCTTCCAGCTGTAGGATGATAGTCTGTTCAAAGCTGTTCTGTCTCTGTATTTGTTTATGTTTATCATTTTATAATGGTCTTTATTATCCATAAATAAGTGAGGTCATGTGGTAGTTTTCTTTTATTGATTGGCTTATTTCACTTAGCATAATGCTCTCCAGTTCCATCCATGCTGTTGCAAATGGTAAGAATTCCTTCCTTTTTACAGCAGCATAGTATTCCATCGTGTAGATGTACCACAGTTTTCTAATCCATTCATCTGCTGATGGGCACTTAGGCTGTTTCCAAATTTTAGCTATGGCAAATTGTGCTGCTATGAACATAGGGATGCATATATCCTTTCTTATTGGTGTTTCTGGCCTCTTGGGATATATTCCCAGGAGTGGGATCACAGGGTCAAATGGGAGTTCCATTTCCAATTTTT
>PVJC01042275.1:0-15002 GCA_004026665.1 Murina feae
CACAATGGAATACTATGCTGCTGTAAAAAGGAAGGAGTTCTTAGCATTTGCAGGAGTATGGATGGAGCTGGAGAACATAATCCTAAGTGAAATAAGCCAGTCAATGAAAGAAAAATACCACATGTCCTCACTCATCTATGGATAATAATAACCGTTATAAACTGGTGAACAAAAATAGATTCAGAGGCAGAGCAACATCTTTAGCATTTTTTTAATACAGAACCTCCCTTGCTACAACTGCCCTGATTTACAGAGTCACTGCCTCTTATATTAATTGTTATAAGAGTTTTTTAAACAGGCTGCCGCTTCTAACCTCCACTTTCATCCCTTCAAATCCACACTTCAAGTAGCCATTGAAGTGGGCTCTCTAAATAATAACTCTGACTCTTTCCCTTCCGGGCACAAGACCATTCATTCACCTGCTGCTGAGAGTGACTGCACAAAGCCCCTTAGGAACTTAGTGATGTGAGGTTTGTAAGGCTCACTCCTTGGTGTTTCCCTCTCTAGTTTTCCTGCCTGATTAACAGTGAACTGCTTGCTGCTTTTCACTCTCACTGCACTGGTTCTTGTCTCCATGCCTATAAGCAACCCACGCAATGCCCTTCCCTCCATGCTCTACCATTCTCCATGCCCTAGCTAACTTTTACTCATCACTTAGTGGGTAATATATGTCACCCTTCCCCAAATGTCTTTCCCAATCCATGCCTATGTGCTTTGGGAACCTTTTCTCAGTATAAGCAAAATTATTGCACTTACTGTCATAAAAAATGATTACCTATTTATGTGCCTTCTTCCTTTCCGCCTCCACCCTCACTGACTTTGAGCTCCTTTGGGCGAGAGAATGTCTTCAGTACTTTTTGAATTCTTGACCTTTAACAGAATATGTGCAGCATGGTCCATATTGCAAAGTGACAGTGAAAGTGACTGAGAAAATGAAGGGCAGGCTGAATGAATAAATAAATAGCGGAGCCCCAGAAGACCAGGCAAGTTTCAGTATCTCTCTTTATCCTCATGTTCTAAGTCCACCCCCAGGATTGCAAATGGAAATTATATCTAGCTGATGTCTAGGGAAGCACCACCCTTTTTGGATGAAATGTCCTTAAGAGTTTCTAAGGGAATGGCCCTCATGTCTCCTCTTGGAAAAGGTGCAGATAGAATCCTATCTAATAAAGAGGGCCATTGCAAAGATGGTGGCACCCACAGTCAATAAGGAGGGAATATGCTAATTGACTGCCACACCCTCAAAGATGGTGGTGCCTACAACCAATAAGGATGGAATATGCTAATTGAATGCCATACCCTCAAAGATGGCAGTGCCCACAGTAACAAAATGGCGGCTCCTAGTCCCCTCAGCCCCGCTGAGGTGGCAAGCATACAGCAAGGCCAGGCCAACCCCCAGGCAGGCCCAGCTGCTCTACATGTCTGCCTCCAGAGTCCCCCAGTCACCTCAGTCAACCTGCTGCCCAGTGCCAGCCCAAGGCACAAGCAAGCCTCAGATGTCAGCTGCCCAGACGCCCAGGGCCAGCCCAAAGTGCATGCAAGCTTCAGATGGCAGCTGCACAGCCACCTAGGGCCACTTGAGGTTCAGGTAAGCAGGGCTAGCCAAGGCTTGCGCTGCCGGTAGTGACAGCAGCAGAGGCGTGATGGGGCGTCACCTTCCCCTGATTGCTAGGTCGCCAATCCTGAATGCTCCCAGACTATGAGAGGGGGCAAGCCAGGCTGAGGGACCACCCCCCTCCCCCAGTCCAGTGCATGAATTTTCATGCACCAGGCCTCTAGTTAGAGATAATTGGATAGAGATGAGTTGTTTATAGGTCATTCCAGCCATGCTCCTCACTGAACTCACAGACCTGGTGCAGGTACACCTGTGGAGTGTGGCAGGGACCAGGTGATTGTGCAAAGCTGACATGCTAGGAGCATGCCCAGCCACTAACTTATGGCACCCAGTTTAAAATAAAAATATGGTGCCCTTTATTCAAAAAGTATGGTAAAAGTACCATGAAAATTATATATAAAGTTTTTCCCAATTGCCATAGAGAAAAGATGGCGGCTGGCAGGACAGAGATGAGGGAGAGGAAGTGAGTGAGTGAGGGGATGAACAAAAACTGATGTAGAGACAGCAAAGCATCGATCAGATGCTCAAAACTCAGTGGGAAGGTAGGGCAGGGTGGGGGTGAGGGGGAGAGGTCAACCAAAGGACTTGTATGCATGCATATAAGCATAAGCAATGGACATGGACAACAGGGGGTGAGGGTGAGGACAGGAGTGGGAGAATGAGGGGACATTGTGGGGATAAGGACACATTTGTAATATCTTAATCAATAAAAGGGAAAAAATTTAAAAAAAAACCTTTGGCACATCTCCACAATGGAATACTATGCTGCTGTAAAAAGGAAGGAACTCATACCATTTGCAACAGAATGGATGGAGCTGGAGAGCATTATGCTAAGTGAAATAAGTCAGTCAGAGAAAGATAAATATCACATGATCTCACTCATTTGTGGATTATAATGAACAACATAAACTGATGAACAAAAATAGATCTAGAGACAGAGAAGCATCGATTAGATGCTCAAACCTCAGAGGGAAGGCAGAGTAGGGTGGGGATAAGGGGGGGAGATCAACCAAAGGACTTGTATGCATGCATATAAGCATAACCAATGGATACAGACACCGAGGGGTGAGGACATGAGGGGGGACAATGGGGGAATACCTTAATCAATAAAGGGGGGAAAAAAGAAAAGAAAAAGAAAAAAAAAGCTTTTCCCTTTCTTCATCAGTCTTTTTCTGGACTTGCCATGGTGTTTTTTAATTTACTGTCACACTTCTGAGTAAAAAATATATATTTTTTTTATTAGCATAAATGTTGCCATTTTTTGTATTGTGCAGTGCCAGTTTTAAATGCAAATATTACAGCATCTAACTCATATACAGAATCACCAAAATTACACAATTCCTATTTCATGGCATCTAAAGGATGCTGTGAGTGGGCCAAAAGAGACAAAGGTGAGCTAAACCAAAAAAGGTTAAAGGTTGGCAGGAGGGAGGAGGCCCTCAGGCATAGAAGCAGACAGGGAGCACTCCCAGGCTCAGACACCTGCAGGGAGTGTGCAGACCCTCACAGACATCTGGGACCATGCCTGCTAAGAAGGACGCAGGTGTCTCACTGCAGATCCTGACACCTCCTGCTGAGCACCCCCTCCCACCAGACCCTAAGCAATAGCAGCCCTTGACCTGGGCAGAGTCTGAGGAGGCCTTTTCCAGGGGCCTGTCAGTCCAAACTATGGGAGACAGGGGACTTGTGAGGCTTTTAAATCTCTGTGTCTGTGTCAGGACATGCTTGGTACCCAGATCAAGGGTAAACTTGGACCCACTTCCCAAAGGATTTGCCAGCGTCCTGCCAGCGCTGGGCAGGGGAAGTGTGGATAGGAGACACCATGCACCACCCTCCTTGTGTCAGTGCCCAGAGCCCTGCTGGGAGTGAGAGAAGAGCAGCAGCAGTTTGGGGAGCAGGTACAGAGGGGAAGTCCAAGCAGGGCTCAGGGTCCAGGAAGCAGTGATGAGGTTTTCAGCAGAACCCATCCCAAGAAGTGGCAAGAAACCCCAACACACACTCCCTTGCCCCGTCAGTCTTCACTTATAAATTAAAATTCAAAGAAAAAATGATGAAGAATCTCAAGACAGTCACCACAGAGCATTAAACCCCCTCTGAGCGGGGACCCTGTGGGACGCTAAATTAAGCATCTTGACCATGACCACCAAGCTAAGTAAATGGCAGAGCTAGTACTGAAACCTACGTACATTTCTTTCCACCACACATGGCTGCCACTTTCAGAATAGACTATTTCTCTCAAAAGCCACATGAAACTACAAGATTTATGGTTTGGTGTTCTTAACAGGAAAAAAAAATAGTTCCTAGCAGTCATGCTTCATTTTTAGCAATTTTACTTTTTAGTTCATAAAGCAATTTCCTAAGCATTATGCACCACATACCCAAGGGTAGGTGTCATTGTTATCCTTGTTTTACAGATGAAGACAGGAAGCTGGTTGCCCAGAGTCACTCTGCTATTAAAGAACAAGATTATGTGAACCCAGGAGCTACAATTTCCATGTTCTTTTTCCTAATCTCCATGCCTTAGAAGAGACTGTGGGGAAGGGGTTAATGCAGACCACTGGACTAGTAGGGAGAGACTCCATCCATCACAACCACTTCCATGTGGAAGACAGTTTTCTATACAATGGGATGCAAGGACATCTGATTCTTTGCTTCTATTTTCTTCTTTATTATCACCACGGCAGCTCTACCACTTACTGTGTGATCTCGGTCAAGTTCCTAGTTATCGCTAAGCTTCAGTTTTCTCATGTGTAAAGAGGAGATATTAATAGTAATATTTATTTCATAGGATTTTTCTGAGAGTTAAAGCAGTGTCCAGTCCACAGTCTACACTCAATGAATATTAACAGCTGTTATTATTGTTATTATTAATTCAGTTGGTGCAGTTGTCTGAGCCCAAATCCTTGTCCTCTCTCATCATTATAGAAATGTGTCTCTGAGCACTCATTTAAAGAAAATACTTTCCCCCAAACAAGGAGAATTGTTCTTCAGACAACATGAGTAGATGAGTAGAGTTACTTTGTGCTAGACCCTCCAGAACAAATGCTATGTTAGAAGGGAACATCCAGTCCAACATTATCATTGTTCAGTTGAGAAAATTAAATAACAAGGAAGTTAAATGACTCTTCCAGGTTTACACAATTAGTGATAAGCCAGGACTTCTGATTCCAAGGAGTATTGCTTCTGTAAGAGAAAATGTAGCTGCACTGGTATTGTGGCTTTGAAATATACCTCATATTTCATTATGAAGCATGATTATGAGAATTGTATATCCTTATTTTATTCATTTTAATTGATCTTTATGGTCATTATAATGATTATGATGCCATAAATAATGATTTTAATTCATTCGTGCTTCTTGTGCTCATAAATTGAAGGCTATACCAGTATTATTTTCACATTAAGTTCTCTTTCTCTCTGCCGGATAGGAAATATTTTTGAGCCATATGGGATCCTCATTCTCTGAATGCTTTTAGATGATCAGATGTCTCAACTGACAGTCCTGGATGAAACTCAAATCATAAGAATTTGCGACACTGAAAAAAAAAATTAAGAACATTTTGGTGTTATTGTGTACCAGAAATTCCATCTTTATATTTCCTTCAATTAAGGGGGAGAAATTTGACTTCCTAAATATTAGAATTCTCAGCTCAAACTTTTAAATTCATTTTCTACACACTTGCTTAGTGATCTCTAGAATAGTGTTTTTATAAATCTATGCTTCACATTTTTACTTATGTATTCATTCTTTCAAATTTTTAACTTAGTCCAAGTTTAGGAAATGGGTGATAAGGTAGATGCAAAGATGCTTCAGGCATGATCACTTCTCCCAAAAAGTTTGCTATTCAATGAAGAATACAGAACATATAACACCAAGTAGAAAGAAATAAGAGACTCTGTGGTCTATTTAGCATCAGCTTTAACCTAGAGAACATGTGTTCATCTTTAATAATGCATAACTTAATTTGAAAGGCTTCATGATGCTTTTGGTACCAGTTGAATATTTTAGAAGTAAAACTCAAGAACTTCTCTCTTTAATTAGAAAAATTAGGCAAGCAAACATTTAGTATTCATTAAAAGAAAGGATGTCTCCCTTTTCTTTCTCTCATCTCTTGTTCTGGTTGGGTAGTATTATTTAGTGAAGAAAACAATGGGAGAAAATGAGGTGAGAATTCTTCACATTATAGATGCTATACAATGAAAAGGGTATTTGTGTGTTTTGCACAAATTTTCCCTTTGTATTCAACCCAAGGCCAAATCATGGAGCCAGACAGCTCCACAAAAGTTCAGAAGACTCTTCTTAGTTGTAATTTTGCTCAGCCTTCTATTTAACCACTTGGATGGATTTGCCTCCTGCCTGTTTAACCCACAGTGAGCATCTCCTCACAATTAATTCCAGTGTTGTTAGATGTCTTAGTCCTTTTGGGATTGCTATAACAAAATACCGTAGGCGGGGTGGCTTAGAAACAACAGAAATTTATCACTGTTCTGGAGACTAGAAGTCCAAGATCAAGGCACTGGCAGATTAGGCAAATGATGACAGTCTACTCCTAGTTCATAGATGGCTATCTTTTCTCCATGTCCTCACATGGTGAAAGGGGCGAAGGGACCCTCTGGTACCTCTTTTATAAGTCTCTAATTCCATTCAACAGAACTTGGTCCTCAAGACCTAAGTACCTCCCTAAGGCTCCACTTCCAAATGCTGTCACATTGGGGATTAGGTTTTAACACATAAATTGGGAAGGGAGAGAATAGGGGGAAGGGGAGAAGGAGGACACAAACATTCAATCTATACTATGGTGCAAGTGAGTTTCCCTACCACCAAACTTTAACAATGAAGCAAACCAAAGCAAAGTGTTCATGGGGGTAAATATATGTTTCTACTGAAGATACTTCAGGAAAAATGTCTTCATAACCAAAAATAAATGTGGAGAAAAGTCAGGAATCTTCTGGTCCCCTGTTTCAGTAGGTATTCCAACTAGTGACCAAGGACCTGGCCACAAACTGGACATCTCAAGAGTTCAGCCACGAGCTGAGGTCGACCTAACAGCCCCTGAAGTTCTCATTGTTTCTGATCTGTTAAGATTATCATGTGTTCACATTTCAAGTGTAAAATTATTTCTTATAAAAAAATCAAACTTATGTAAAAAAAAAAAAAAAGTCCTTCCCATAGAACCATAAGGACTCTACTCAATCTCTGGATTGCTGTCATCTTCAGTCAGAAGCAGAAAGCCACTCCCAGACTTAAAATCTTTCAACCCCATGAACACTTTAGTAATTCCGTATCCAGTGAGTGAATCAAACAGAAACCAAAATCCATAGGAAATAAATTCCTTCAAGTAATGACTTTATGAGATTTCATAATTTTAAGTCAAAATGAGAAAAGACAATTTTATAGACTGACACACCCTGATGCCAAATTGGTTCTGATACATTTTATTCTTTCTAATATCCCTTCTCTGTTCTTGGTGGTTATCACACCTAGGTCTGTCTAAGGTAAATTTTAAATACACTGCCGCCTCCATTATGACTCTATTATGTGCCGTAGTTCACATCCTCATCATTATTTCCACCAACAGATCAACACCGGTCAGAGCAACTTGGATGCAAAAGATGGAGAGAGCTTTAAATGAGCTTTCTTATTCAGGGACTATCTCTCGTACAGCCAATACTTCCCTGCTTACAGGTATCCAATGGGGATATTTGTTTCTGATGGTCAACTGACTGTGAATGCATCTCTGTTACTTTGTATAAACAATTGGACCCACTCAACATGAGAGAAGTCCACTGCCACTTTCTTATGGACACTGGAGGGTACCAGGTGAATTTTTCTCTTTTAATCGGAAAAAAAAAACAAAAAACTTTTCCAGACGTTTTCCAGTGGGCAAATACAACCACATGTTCAATCATGGCCTCAAGGCAAGCTGTGAGCATTTAGTTTGTCCAGCCTCCATCGTAGGAAATAGCTAGGGAGAAGGGTGTCAGCCTGCCGACAGTGTCTGCCACCACCTAGAAATAGAATTGCTGAGTCCCTGGAGTATGGATGTTTGCATTTTAAAAGGTGTTACTGTACTCAATCTCTGTCTATAGTTGTATCCATTTAGACCCTATATCAAAGACCATCTGACTTTTATCTTTGCCATTGGGCTTTTCTTTTTAGTTCAAATGAAAAATTACATTTGGCTTGGAAACTTGTCTCCCCGTTCTTGTGGTTCTCCAGTAGGTCACCTTTCATCACATTTCCCTCAGATTTTGATGTTCTGCACTGTCGTTTCAATTTTGGTTGTTGAACTCAATAACACTCAATCCTTCCATCTATCCTTCACACCATAGGCAGGTATAAGTGTACGTCAGTTTATCTCCTTCAGTGTTTTTCATTGCACTTAGAATAAAATCAAAGTCCTTATCAGGATATTCAAGGCACTGCATTATCTATGCTTTGTTTTCCCTCCAAGGTACTTGTCCCTCTTAGTCACCAAACTCAAGTCTTACCAGCTTTCTGTCTGTTCCTAGACTATGCCTGGCTCTTTTCTCACCTCACTGCTTTTGCACAAGCTGTTCCTTCTGTTCTGAATCTTCTTTTAATGGCTCTTTTCGTGGTCAGGTTGCTCCTTCTGATTCCTCACATCTCCACTTACATGTCACTTTCTCAGAGAGGCTTTTCTGACTAGTCTTTCTAACATAGGTCTCCCTTGTAACTTTTTCTTTTTACTACAGCACCTTTAGAGCAGTTTTTTCTAGTTTTGTGCCCTTGGGCAAATTATTAGCTTTTCCAAGTCTTTAATTCTTCATTTATAAATAAGGGTAATAACTATACCAACCTCGGGGGTCCTTGTGAACAGTAAACAAGATAAAACACTTCATAGTATCCGGCATATATAAAACTTTGCTAAGTGATCATTACTTGTATTATTTTTCTATCTGGTTATTTTCCTGTTTTCTCCACTAGACTGTAAACTTAAAAGTAAAGGACCTTTCCTGTCCTTTATCAGCGTGTCGCTTGACCTAGCCCAGAGCCTGCACATAGTAAGTGCTCGCACACTATTAGTTGAACAAATATGTGCAAATAAATGAATTAGAGCAGCTCATTTCCAGCATTCAATGGCCTCGTCTCTAAGGCTCCAGATTAAGCAAATAAAAATACACAATCCTAGATAAATTGGAATTTCTGTATTTTGTCTGGCAGCCCTACTTCCCTCATAACCACCTTCATCTTTAATAAGCAACAGCTTCTCTCTTCTTCCTTCCCTCCCTGTCTTTCTCATCCTCTTTACTCCTCTCCTGTTACGTTTATTTGGTTATTTCTGAATCTAGTTCTCGGTGTTGGGACACCCTGTCATCCTTAAATCTCAAGGAGTCTGTTTCTCAAGGACAACCATTTCTTTGATGGACTAATGAGTCAACTTTATGATGGTCTACCAGTTCACACAGGACTAACCTATCCATCCACTTGCATCATCACAGGCTCCTTCAGCTTCCATAACCTTCTCAGAGACTGCAATTGACTGTCATTTCTTTGGACTCAGAACATATTACGTTAGGGACACAAATGTCCTTAATTTATTTCCAGACAACCTCTATCTTTAGTATTCATTTTCACAAATCCCCCATCGTAAATCCTGGCTTTGAAAAAGACCTAAAGGAAAGACACCCAGACATGGCTCTGACTCTGAGAACTCCCCTTTCCCAGTTGGTCCTCCAAATAGTTGGACAAGGCTCTACAGAAGAGCTGATAAGTGCCAGCTCAATGCCATGTTGTCATTCCCCACCTCCCAGCATAGTTCTGGCTCAGAATATGGCCAATTGCTTGATGCTGTAGCAAGAAATGTTCTGGGTCACTTATTCTAACAGGTTTGGCTCTAGGTGACACTAATGTCATTGGAAGAATTAAATGCTGAATGTTTTCAGAAGGTAATTTATTTGAAATAACTGTGTTAGAGAAACTATGGCCTGTTACTCTCAATGGTTTGTCAATCCATATGCCAGACTATGTGTGAAAATAGGGTCATGGGAGTTACTTCTTGGCAGTGTTACACATCTATTGACTCCATTCAGAAAGTGCCCCCCCCCCCCCGCCAAAAACAAAAAAACAAAAAAAACACTGGATCTCCTTCTGTAGTGAAGGAGACATGAGCATCAATGCCCGACAGGAGAAGACACTGACCCCAGGTCCATTGTTTCACAGCTCAGAGACTCAGTTTCCTTGTCTACAAAATGAAGATGCCATTACTTATCTTTCAAGATCATAGGACCTATGAATAAAATGAACAAAGTGCCTGGTACTCGGTAGAAGCCTAATGGCTGGTAGTTAATCATGGTAGGCTCTCTTGCCCACTTCATGGTGTGTAGCTGTGTTGGTCATACCCAGGAGCGAGTGCTTTTGGCTTCTCCTAAGAGAAGCCCTTCCTTTTGGAGATCTGTATCACCTGTGAGAGGTCATGTGCAAGAGGAGCCTGTTTAAAACACAAAGGTACCATGCTTTTCTTCTGCTAAGAGCAGGTATCACATAAACATGGACAACACTATGGTGATAGCCAGAGGGAAAGGTGTGGGGGTTGGAAGTGGGCAAAGGGGAGATAAATAGGGATGGAAAGAGACTTAATGATGCAGTGTGCAGATGTTTTATTGAGTTGTACACTCGAAATCTGTAGGTTTTATTAACCAACTAGAGGCCTGGTGCATGAAATTTGTGCGGGAGGGGGGGGTGGGGGTGGGGAGGAGGTTCCTTACCTTGGCCTGCACCCTCTCCAATCTGGGTCCCTCTTGCAATCCAGGACTGCTGGCTCCTAACCCCTCTGCCTGCCTGCCTGATCGCCCCTAACCACTTTGCCTGCCTGCCTGATCGCCCCTAATCACTCTGCCTGCCTGATTGCCCCTAACCACTTTGCCTGCCTGCCTGATCATCCCTAACCACCTCTGCTTCCTGGCCTGATCACCCCTAACTGCTCCCCTGCTGGCCTGATTGCCTCTAACTGCTCCCCTACCAGCCTGATAGCCCCTAACCACCTCTGCCTTGGCCCCTGCACCCAGGACCCAGGCTTCCATCCTCCGGCTGGTCACAGGCTACTGGGACCTGGTCTTCCCTCCCTGTGACCAGCCACAGGTCCCCAGGACCCCCAACAGCCTTGCCAATCCTGGCTGTAGCCACCTGGGACCACAGGCAGCTTCACCCAGCCTGGCCACAGCTGTAGGTGCCTGGAACCACAGGTGTCTTTGCCTGGGCCCCAGCTTTGTCAGGAAGGACATCCAGAAGACATCTGGCCTAATTAGCATAGTACCCTCTTATTAGTATAGATATCACCCCAATAAATGTCATTTTTATTTTTTAAAATATTTCAATTTATTTCAGAGAGAAAGGGAGAGGGAGCGGGAGAGACAGAAACATCAATGATGAGAATCATTAATCATCTGCCTCCTGCACACTCCACATTGGGATCAAACCCACAATCCTCGCATGTGCCCTGACTGGGAATAGAACTGTGACCTCCTGGTTCATAGGTCAATGCTCAAACACTGAGCCATGCTGGCCAGGTAAATTTTATTTTTAAAGAAGAGCAGGGTGTCCAAACTAGCCTAATCATTGCTCACTTCTCTCTTGTGAGACCCAAGACATGTGCAGTGTATTAGATGGAAGAACAAGATCGGACACCTGCCAAGATTATGGACAGCCTACCCAAGGAAAATTCCTTTTCAGAACTTCACAGCTTGTGATTGGAAAAGGACACAGGACAGCTGCTCACTGTTTTTCTTTCATCTCCACTTTTGGCATAGTCTTCTAATAGCTCTCCTGTCCCACTCAGAATGTAGCACAGTGGGAGCTAAAAGCGTGGGACTGAGGTGTCCCCCATCCTGTCCCCACCCCTCTGCTCTGACTCAGTTGCTGGGAAAGACCATGTCAAGCATTTCATATCTGCCCTACCCCTTTGGGAATAGTGTAGCCCAGGCTAGACAGCATGCTTCAAAGGAGAGGGAAGTTAAAGCTTTGTGGTTAGTTAGGGACCGTTTAGACTAGAAAAGCCCCCCAGGTTTCTGCCAGCCCTGATTCCATGATTCAGTGAGCAGAAAGGACTGTTGCAAAAGAGGGAAGAATGGGTCCGACAGCTTGCCAAATTCTCTTCTATACAGAGGGAGTCATTGTTGCTTAAACACTATGAAATCAAACATAAAAGAAGTGGGAACACTACCTTTCAAATGTGAATTTCGTATGGCTCTAAAGTAAAATGCAGATGATTTAGGTCTAGCCACATTTTCTGACTCAAACTTTTCTCTCCTGCACTAATTATACTAGAGGCTATATCAGGTAAAAGTTATGAGAAAGACTATTCATCTATGGAAGCAAGTTACTTGAAGTACCTACCTCATGGAGTTACTGTGAGAATTAAATAAACTTGTATTTCTGATGCACCTAGAACAGTGCCTGGCACAGAATGAGAACTCACTAAGTGTGCAAATGACTTTATGCTAACTTACACCAACTGCTCCAAGTGTGAAAATTGAAAGAAGACATTAGGTGTTTGTAAGCTTTATACTTTTATATGCATGCATCTGGAGAAAAATAAGAGCATACAAGTAAGTTTTGTTGTCATCTGCTTTTCTTCTTGTAGGACTTGTGGATTAGCATCCTTAATTAAAAATGAACAGGTTTCCTCTCTTGCAGCTATGAAATTTTTAACCAAGACAGTACGAGTTAGTGTATAAATGACTTTGCAGTCTTTTATAAGTATATAGCTATTAAAATCTACATGAATACATGTCTCAAGGGAATCATAGTTATAACTTATTATATCACCAAACCTTGCTTAATACTTTTCAACAAATAAATAGCTGATTACTTAAACCACCAATCCTCCCAACCCCAACTTCAGAACAGATATTTCAAAGGGGGAAAAGACTTGAAAAATAATGAAGGGAATAAATGAAAGTATAGCATTGTAATCATGTTAGCTATTAAATGCTAATCTTTAAAAAAAAAAAGTCTAAGCAAGCCCTACCCAGTTTGGGTTCAGTGGATAGAGTGTCAGCCTGCAGACTGAAAGATCTTGGGTCCAATTCTGGTCAAGGGCACATACCTCTGTTGAAGTCTTGGTGGCTGGCGTTTGCAGGAGGCAACCAATTGATATGATGTTTCTGTCTCTCCCCTTTCCTTCCACTCTCTCTAAAAATCAATAGAAAAATATCCTCGGGCAAGAAGTAACAACAAAAAAAGTCTAATATATAATTTATTCATTAAGATATATAACTTACATATATAAGATTTCTCTAACTTATTATTTACATGTGACATTTATTTGAAACAATATTCTATGTGGTCCATAGAATCTGAAAAGCTTTCTTCTTAAGCTAAAATCATAAAAATTTAGTTATGGACCAGAAATTCCATTGCGGTAGACAGAATATGTCCAATTAGAGGGCAACGGTAGAGAGGTAAAATATATATATGATGAAATTTTCTTCCACTGCCATTTCATTAGTGTGACAGAATGAGTTAAATTTGGAAGAAGCACATTATCTAATATCTTATGGTAAGCTGTGTTTCGGTGTGATAAACTAAGTAAAGAGTTGTTCCAGTTGGCAAAGGAATTATAAATCTGGCTTTTACACAATACCAGTTATCATAGTCATGCAATAAAGACATACATTAGTTCTTGTAAACGGAGGGCAAATTAACTCAAAGCCTTAAAGAAGCTAAGAGGAAGCATTGTTACTGCAAGAAAATTGTATATGCGGGATTCCCCTGCCATCCAAAGAAGAGTGTGCCTACAAAACGTTCAGCAATTATTGTTAACTTATATGGGAAAATTTTTTAGCATTTCCTGACCCAGAATTCAGTGCATGCATAATGTCTATTTTGTTTGCCATGGCTTTCTGATACTGACAAATCTTGCCAACAGATACACAAAATACTTGAGATAATGAGAAGGCTAAAAGGGCTAGTTCAAAGGTAGCCCTGACATTCTGAGCCATTGCCTCCTTCACCAAAACTGGATTAGCGCTGCCCTGGGGGGAGGGTGGATTGTTAGCTGAATACGTAACCTTGGAACACCTGGGGGAAGGGAAGGTGGGAGTTGCACTTCGTCCAGGGAGGGAGCATATTTACATTACAATGAACTCAGGAAGCACATAGGAGGCAAGGTTCCCTCCTGTTGCTTTGCTCTGATTTGGAACTTTCCCAGAGACCGCATGCATGATTAAAACTGTGATTTCTCCACTCCTTCAAAGCATTGCTTAGTTTTTTTGGTCTTTCTGCAACAATAAAGCCCTGGCTGAGTGGCTCAGCTGGTTGGAGTATCATCCCATATACCAAAACGTTGCAGGGTACATGCCTAGGTTGTGGCTAGATCCCCAGTTGGGGCACTTACAGGAAGCAACCAAGCAACCAATCAATCTTTCTTCTCTCTCTCTCTCTCTCTCTCTCTCTCTCTCTCTCTCTCTCTCTCTCTCATAAATAAAAACATATTCATGCATGGAAAGGTCGCCCATTTGATTCTTGGTCAAGGCACATAACCAGGTTGTGGGTTTGGTCCCTGGTCAGGGTGTGTGCGGGAGACAACCAATCAATGTTTCTCTCTCACATCCATGTTTCTCTTTCTCTCCCTTCATCTCCCTCCCTTTCCCTTCCTTTCCTTTCTCTCTAAAAAAATAAAATAAAATAAATAAAATTAGGTTAAAAGACAAGTAAGATCCGTGAGCTAAAGCCCAGATGTGCAGAGTACAGAGCTATGGTGCATTGGTGCTGAGATGCTGAGGGAGGTTCCAGGAGAAGAAGCTTGGGCGCCATGCTTGGATACTGCGGTGCAGCTGCCTCTGTAATGGTTCCCTGCAAAACCAACACTGGATGCTATTTTCACTTTTCACCTTTTTTATCAAAAGCAGAAGTCCTCTTTAGATTTTTTCCTTTGGTTAGTGAAAACAGGTACTAATGTACGTCTTTTTTGAAAGTAAAGTGGTATAAAGTGAACTTTCCAAAGGCAAGGGATACCTGTACTTTTACGCCACCATATCATTTACGCTGTGAAAACTTGTATTAAAAATAAACAAAAATATGTATTTTTCCATGTGTGAGTTTGCAAGATTTTGGGGTCATTTGATTATACAAATATTCTATTTTAAATATTTAAGGTCATACAGACTGTGGGGAAGAATCTAATTTAGTTCAGTAGAGAGCAAAAGAATTTTCTCCCATAACAGTGTAAGGGCGGAAGGGCGGTGCAAGCGTGAAGATCTGCCAATAGGGATGCAGAGGAAATGCCCGGCTAAAGACCTTCCCTTGACCAATCAACAGGGGCCACACGCATTACCCCACCCACTACTTCCGGCCCTATAAATCCTCTGGTTTTGCCTGAAATCGGCACTCCCTCCCCGGTCGCGCCATTGTGCGGTGGGCAAG
>PVJC01042276.1:0-15001 GCA_004026665.1 Murina feae
GTGTGTGTGTGTGTGTGTGTGTGTGTGTGTGTTTAACTTGAGAAGCTGATTCTAAAATTTATTTGGAAACTATGCTAAGACATTCTTGAAAAATTCCTTTGAATATTCAACTTTACATAGGCTATGGAGGAGATCCTGAAGTTATTTCTTACCTAGGTGGTGATTACATTGATGTTTAATTTATGACATTTTATTAAGGTTTTGCTTTTTGTTTGTACACTCTTTCTAGGTATATTATACAATAAAAAGGATTTTAAGAAGAGATGACACAAGATACCAGGAGTGGCCACATTTGCCTTTGAAAGCTCTAAATGTTCCTGGCTCTTAAAAATTAATCTTGCTTGTCATTGTCACTTAAGTAAATGATGACTTGAAGAAGTAAAAAACACTGATATAAAACATTTCCCCATTTCCATTGAGACAACAGCCGTTTACGCAAACTATTTTCTTGGATTGGGCTTTTGGAACTGTGCTGAAAATGGGCAGGATGAAATCAGCTCTCCCTCTCCTTCTGTCCTGTCCTCCTCCTCCTTCGGGTCTTCCCCATCTCCTCCTCTTCCCATCTTTTTCCTCCTTCTCACCTTTTCCTCTATTCTTCTCCTCCTCTTTCTCCTCCTCTTTCATCTCTCTGTTTTCCTTCCCTTTCTCCTGACCTCACCTTGATGCCAATGAGCAAGGTTGGTCCAGTGCATGGCTCTGGAGTTGATGTGTGAGAGTAAGTATTGAACTGAATGTCACCCCCAGGGTTAATGCGTGCTTGCCAATAAACTGAAAACAAGTAACCAAGAAGCACTGACGCAGCAACTAATAAATATCCAGGAACACAAGGACTTTGACAATTCTATCTTGCTAACACCACAATCTTCACCTGGGGCTCTTCTAGTGGATATGCATTCTTGCATACAAATGGAGCACAATGCCCACTTTATTTTTACCTCAGTGGAGATTGTAAAGATTAATTTTAATTAATCTTATTTACTTTGAGTTCCCCTGAGGGGTGGTTTTTAACTAATAAGAAAGAGCAAGAACAGTACTTGTAATTAGGAAAATGTTAGTGAACAGTAATGAAAGAAATACAAAATTATGTGAATAATAATTCCATTAAAAGGGATTTTCTATAAATACAGCAACTGTTATACTGAAAGTAGAACGTTTTTCTCAATTTTCTTGACTTTTAAATCTTTTAATTGTATTTAAACACATTATTTTATTGATGAAACATGTTTAACATAATAATTTTGTCCTCTAAAAGAATTTATTATATATTCTGAGTTTTAAACAGGGTAAGTATTCTTCAGATATTAAGACCTTTATATTTTTTGAGCCCATACCTTTGTAATAAAATGTAAAGTACTTAATCCCCTATGCTGCACAGTCTTTCTGTAATACCCATGGGGAATTCATAGGTATTAAGTTAACTATAAGGGGGCTTTGGAAATGTTCTCCAAATGTCATGAACAGACATTGAGAAATCAAGAAATATAGTGAGAATTACAATAAAAAAATCTATAATGCTAGATAATCTACTAAGATTGAAATGTGGTTTGTTTATGTTAAATTTTCTACTTATTAGAAATTTTCTGAGTGGAAATATAATACACAGTTTTGCCATCCAAAGATGGGTTGTTCACTGTACTCATTTATCAGGAATGCGGAGCTTATCAGCTCATGGCACTTTGGAGAATTTGAATTCATCTGATGTACTTTTCTAGCAGAGGCCAGATTGACCACCTCTGCTGCGATGTTGGTCCATTAATTTCAGCTACACACACTCTAAAAACAGTATCTATGTATCCTGACTATGATTTTGACTATGTATCCTGACTGTGATATTTTGAGCTAGACACTCCTTTGAGCCTTATTATTTGTATCCACTTGGGCTTATCAGGGCACTTGGTCCATTAGAAAGCTGGCCATCATATTGATTATTTATTTATTTTTTAAAAAATCTTTATTATTGAAAGTATTACATAAGTCCCCTTCCCCCCTCCGTTGACTTCTTCCAGCCCGCCCTTCCCCCCAACTCCAGGCTCTCACCACCCCATTGTCTGTGTCCATAGATAATGCATATATGCATACAAGTTCATTGGTTGATCTCTTCCCATCCGCCCTCCCCTGCCTTTCCTCATAATTGATGTGTGGTGTTTTGTCCCACTAGAAATATAAGTAAGAAATTTTTATATTTGTGTTTAAATTTTTTTCACTATGATTGCCTATTTATAATAAATTCAAAAGTAATATGGTAGAAAACACACCAAAAGACGATGGATAGTTTTATTGAAGTACTAGAGGTCTGGTGAACAAAATTTGTGCATGGGAGAGGAGGGTGTCCTTCAACCCAGCCTGCACCCTCTCCAATCTTGGACTCCTTGGGGGGTGCCTGACTGCCAGTTGAGGCCTGATCCTGTGGGATCAAGCCTAAATCGTCAGTCAGACATCCCTCTCACAATCTGGGACCACTGGCTCCTAATCACTTGCCTGCCGGCTTGTCTGATTCCCCCTAACTGCTCCCCTGCTGGCCTGATTGATGCCTAACTGCTCCCCAGTTTGCCTGATCACCCACAACTGCCCTCCCCTGTCAGCCTGATTGCTCCCAACTGCCCTCCCCTGCTGGCCTGATCACCCACAACTGCCCTTTCCTGCCACGACCTGTCTCCTCCACGGGAGGCAGCAGAGATGCTGGGACGGTCTCCTCCATGCCACACAGAGGGACCCCCAGGCCTCACTGTGAAGAGCAGCCACTGGACCCATCTCTGCTGTGTGGGCGGCCATCTTGTGGCAGCCATCTTGTGACAATGTTGTGCGAGGGCATCATGCGAGGGCATGATGCCACCTAGGCTTTTATTATATAGGACTAGGGGCCTGGTGCACAAAAATTTGTGCACTCCAGAGGTCCCTCAGCTCGGCCTGTGCCCTCTCACAGTCTGGGACCCCTTAGGGGATGTCCACCTGCTGGTGTGCCTGGCCAGCCTGGGTGAGGGGCTAATGGCTGTTTGCAGGCTGGCCAAGCCCCCAGTGTGGACCCTCACCTGGCTGGGGTGTGGCCAGCCTGGGTGATGGGTTGAGGGCCGTTTTCAGGCTGCTCATAGTCCATTCAGGGTTTGGGTCCCTACTGGGGTGCCTGGGCAGCCTGGGTGAGGGGCTGAGGGCTGTTTTCAGGCTGCCCACAGACCCTTCAGGGTTTGGGTTCCTACTGGGGTACCTGGGAAGCCTGGGTGCGAGGCTGAGGGCCATTTTTAGTCTGCCCACAACTCCAATTGACCCAATGTCCCAGCAAGGCTGGCTGGAATCAGGTTTCTGGGGTTTATTTATCTTCTATAATTGAAACACTGTTGCTTTAAGCCAAGGCCTAGGTAGGTAACGAAACCTCCTGTTTGCTTCAGCTCTGTGGCTTCTATAATTGAAACAATATTGCCTTAGTAGAGGCCCAGCTGGCCTAGGCAGACAGTTTCCTCTATCACTGTTGCAATGGAAGCCTCCTGTTTGCTTCAGCTCTGTGGCTTCTATAATTGCAACTATGTTGCCTTGAGCAGAGAGAGGCCCAGCCGGCCTAGGCAGACAGTTTACTCCTGGTGCAACAGAAGCCTCCTGTTTGATCCAGTTCAGTGGTGGTTGGCCTCCATCTTGGCTGGGTTAATTTGCATACAGCCACTCTGATTGGCTGGTGGGTATGGCTTAGGCATCCCGGAGAAACAGTCAATTTCAATATAACTCTTTTATTAGAGTAGATAGTTGACATACAACATTGGTTTCAGATGTACACCAGAAGAATTTGACAATTATATATATTATGATGTGATCACCATGATAAGTTTAGTAATCACCTGTCACCATACAAAATTATTTTGATGTTATTGACTATATTACCTGTGAGTACATTACATGCCCATGGCGTCTGTATTTTATAATTAGAAGTTTGTATCTCTTATTTTAGCTTTTTCACCCATCTCCCCATGTTCTTCTCTCTGGCAACCATCAGTTTGTTTTCTGTGTTTTTTAAGATTTCACATGTAAGTGAAACCATATGGAAGTTGTCTTTTTCTGTCTGACTTACTTCATGTAGCATAATACCATCTACATTGTTGCAAACGGCAAGATTTCATTCTTTGTTGTTGTTGAGAAATATATATAATCTCACACCTTCTCATGTTCTTTATCCGTTTATTGGAAGTACCTAGGTTGCTTCCATATTTTGGTTATTGTCAATAATGCTACAATGAACATAGGGGGTGACTATATCCTTTTAAATTAGTGTTTTTGTTTTCTTTGGATAAATATCCAGAAGTATAATTGATGGATTGTATGGTAGTTTAATTTTTAATTTTTTGAGGAACCTCCATACTGTTTTTCGTAGTGGCTGCACTAATTTATGTTTCTACCAACAGTATATTAGGATTGCCTTTTCTTCACATCCTCATCAACACTTGTTATTTGTTGTCTTTTTGATTTACTGTCATTCTGACAGGTGTGTGCTCATGTGGTTTATATTTGAGTTTCCCTGAAGGTTAATTATGTTTATTGTCTTTTCATATGTCTATTGACCATCTTCAGGTATTCTTTGGAAGAAATATCTATTGATTTTTATTTTTATTCAATATTTTATGTTGCCCAATTTTTATTCAATTTTTCATATTAAGTTATATGGGTTTTTATATATTTTGGATATAACCCCCTTATTGGATAAGTCATTTGCAAATAGCTTCTCCTATTTAGTAATTTTATTTTTGTTTTGTTTATGGCACCCTTCATTATGCAAAAGCTTTTAAGTTTGCCAGAATATCATTGTTTATTTTTGCTTTTGTTGCTGTTACCCAGGGAGACATATCCAAAAAAATATTGCTAACACCCATGTCAAAGAGTTTACTGCCTATGTTTTTCTCTAAGAGTTTTATGGTGTCGGGTTTTACATTTAAGCTGATAGATATTTTTTTTTCTCATGTGTCAGTACTTTTAATGTTGTATACATAAAATTATAGTAAAAAGATGACTGTAAACAAGATGTAGCCCCTCCATTTCCATGGTCAGCTCACTGCATTATAGTAAAACCAGTTTGTATTCCACCATCAAGTGTGGTTCTCCCATTAGTTCACTTTGTGACAGGTCATTAAGAATATCTTCAAATCCAATAGTCTCATGATTGCCCCTCAAAATATCCAGTGAAAGGTTTGAGCTTGGAAGAAATGGAAGACGCTGAACCTGTTGCACTGCCTTGAATTCCATTTGTAATTTTAGTGGAGCAAATAGACCCTGGATGTTTCTCAGTGTGGAAAAATTCATTTTATCTTGGTTGAGCTGGAAATTTTTTTCTGATAATTCAAGAGGATGACTGGGCAATAATTCATTTTTCACACAAGAAAAACCTTTTTGAAGAAGATCATGACTTTCAAAAGGTCCACTTGTTGACTGCTCAGTAACTGGAATACTGTCCTTTAGCTGAGATCCAAGTCCTCTGGTATTCATCTTTAGCTCACTCTACAAACAGCCTCTCCCAAGCTGATAGATATTTTTATTTTTATATCTTTATTGTTCAGATTATTACAGTTGTTCCTCCCCCCACCCATAGCTCACCTCCTCCCAGTTCCCACCCCACCCTCTGCCCTTATCCCTCCACCCCCACTGTCCTCATCCATAGGTGTATGATTTTTGTCCAGTCTCTTCCTGAACTCCCAACACCTCTCTCCCCCTGAGAATTGTCAGTCCCCTCCCTTTCTATGCCCCTGATTTGATTCTATTCACCAGTTTATTCTGTTCATCAGATTTTTTATTCACTTGATTTTTAGGTTCACTTGTTGATAGATATGTATTTGTTGTTCATAATTTTTATCTTTACTTTTTCTTCTTTTTCCTGTTCTTAAAGGATACCTTTCACCATATCATTTAATACTGGCTTGGTGGTGATGAATTTCTTTAGCTTTTTCTTGTCTGTGAAACTCTTTATTTGACCTTCGATTCTGAATGATAGCTTTGCTGGGTAAAGTGATCTTGGTTGTAGGTTCTTGATATTCATCACTTTGAATATTTCTTGCCACTCCCTTCTGGCCTGCAAAGTTTCTGTTGAGAAATCAGCTGACAGTCATATGGGTGCTCCCTTGTGGGTAACTAACTGCTTTTCTCTTGCTGCTTTTAAGATTCTCTCTTTGTCTTTTGCCCTTGGTATTTTAATGATGATGTGTCTTGGTGTAATCCTCTTTGGATTCCTTTTGTTTGGGGTTCTCTGCACTTCCTGGACTTGGAAGTCTATTTCTTTCATTAGGTAGGGGAAGTCTTCTGCCATTATTTCTTCAAATAGGTTTTCAAGATCTTGTTCTCTCTTTCTTCTGGCACTCTTATGATTCTGATGTTGGTATGCTTGAAGTTGTCCCAGACGCTCCTTACACTATCTTCATATTTTTTGGATTATTTTTTCTTTTTGCTTTTCCAGTTGGGTGTTTTTTGCTTCTTAGTATTTCAAATCTTTGACTTGATTCTTGCGATCCTCCCATCTGCTATTGGATCTCTGTATATTATTCTTTATTTCAGTCAGTGTATGCTTAATTTATAGCTGGTCCTTTTTCATATCCTTGAGGGTCTCACTAAATTTATCGTCAGTTTCTAGAAAATTCTTGAAAAACCTTATAACCGTGGTTTTGAACTCTATATCCGGTAGTTTGCTCTGTTTCTGTCATTTGTGATCTATTTCTTTGTCTCCACATTTTGGCTGCTTTTCTGTGCTGATAGAGTAGCTTTCTGCGCTAGGTGTCCTATAGGGCCAAGTGGCTCAGCCTCCCCAGTTACCTGAGGTGGACACTCTTGGTGCACCTCTTTGTGGGCTTTGTGCACAGTCTTGTTGTAGCTAAGCCTTGATTGCTGTTGGTATCACTGAGAGGAATTGACCTCCAGGCCACTTGGCTGTGGGAATCAGCTATGTCTATGGTGGGAGAACTTCTGTGCTGAAGACACCCTTATGGGGCAAGACTTGCTTCAGTGGGACTTTGGTGATCACTGAGTCTGCCCCCTGAGTGTGTCCCTTATGAATCTGAGGAGTTGTAATCTGGATGGTCCCACTCTGACCACTGGGTACACTGGCATTTGGATCTCTAAGGAGGTGCTAATTTAGGCTTTGCCTGAGGCTACCCAGCCTTTTATATGCACAAGCCTCTGTATGTAGCTTGGGTGGGGCAGAGTCTCAGGGAATCAACAAGGTGGAGCAAACACCTGTGGCTGATCTTCAGCCCAGCCCTAAGAGGCCCCGGGTCTCAGTGTCCTGTGCTAATCGCTGCAAGCACTTCTGAGAGAAAGTCGCTCTGGAGTTCCTCCCACTGCCAGACAGTCCATCTTCTCCCCTATGAGTCTGAATCCCCAGAAAATCCCCAGAACTGGAGTTCAGAGCCACTGGGAGCTTGTGACTCCTTCTGGATTGAAAAAGACAACTGTGTCCTCAGTTGCCAGCCCTCTCCTTGCATGTGCCTCCTCTGAGTCTCGGTGTGCTTTTCTCTTCCGTTTTAGTTGTAGAATTTCCACTCACCCATATTTAAAATATGCTTCATTATAAATTTTAATCTGAAGTATGTATTATAAGCTAAAGGATTGTCTTTGATCATAGAGAGTGAATATAAGTCAATTTTTTTCCAGTAAAAATAGAAAATCTGGAAGTGGGACTCATGTGAAAAGCTGAAAAGGAAATAGAAAAACCTTCAAAGAGGGAGCTCTGTTTAAATTAAAAAAATAATCTGAAAACAATAATATTGTGCAGACTTCTATCAAGTGTGAATTACATGAACTTTACAAACACTATATTATAAATATTATAGTTAAATTAAATTATTGAAAAAATGACAATGAGGAAGAAAATTATTCTCACCAAATATAAAATGTAAAAAAAAGTTCAGATATAATTACCAGTACTTCCCATTCAGCACTAAAGGTAGACTGAATTTTTAATCAAACAATAAGAATTGAAAGACTAATTCTTATCAAATCCACAACTAGAAGCACACACACTCTGCTCCAGCCTGCTATCTGAAGATGAAAGAAATGGATATTCATGAAATTGGGCAAGAAAGATGAAACCTCATCACAATGTTTTGGTAGTGTGTGACTATTTCTTGTAAACTCACTGATTTAAATGGATGATTCTGATTTTCCTTTGGTAAGCCTGACAGAAAATTTAGTATTCTACATAAAAATTATTTTAAGTGGAAAAAGGGCATGAAAACCAACTATTACATTTTAGGTTTAAAGGCAAAGTATTTGGTAACTTTTTCCCCCATATTTTATAACTCAATTTTGGCTACGATAATATCTGTGGTTGGAAACATTCAAGTTCTTAATTATAAGAACATAAAACATCCCTTGAGCATAAAACACATGTAATTACCACCATGGAAAAAAGTCTGAATGAATAGCAATCAATAGTGTTTAAGAAAGACACGTGAAAATGTCTTTATCAAATATTAAAATGATGTCCAGTATTAACAAACATAATGATGTGTTTTTGTGTGTGTGTGTGATGCCAATAGTACAATATTTAGAGAAAACAATATAAATCTTGTTTTCAAATGATTTCAAAATTAGATTATAGAATAACTGAAATTGGAATATAGACAAAATTGAAGCATAAGAACATTATCAAGCATGGACTGTTCAGGTGAGACCCAGATTTTAATAAATACTATAGAAATTATACTAAATGTTTAAAAAAGTGAATATTACTCATTTCAATCAGATTGCACCAAGGACAAATGTTCTGTTGAACAACTAATATTTATCGTATGCAGTGTCAACTACCAGAATAAAGAGCACAGGGACATCAAAATGAGTATTTATGTTATTAGTTTTAAATCTATTATAAAGTGTACTGGTTTTGACTTAAATAAAAGATAGGATGAACAACTTTCAGTTTTGACATTAGTTTAAAAGACAGTTGAGTGCCTATGGTAAAGGCACTAAAAATGTTGGTAAAGAGAAAAATGTAAAAGCCAGGATTCTGGCTGAAAATCCATTTGTTACTAGGAGTCACGATTCAATTATACCTGTAGTGATAACATTTTTAGAGCAACAAATGCAGTAACTACATATGTTATTTTCTGAATCTTTCCAAAGATAGAATCTCTTATCTAATGTGACCTTTAAACCATTCCTGAACACATAAAGGGGAAAACCAAACAGATGCTGTTAGATAAATTAGAGTTGGTTTATACAAAGTAAAAAATTCATTAGAAGAGTCAAGTGGAACAGAAGAGGATCTCCAAGTCACAAGTTAGTATGGCATTCAACACACAGATTAAATTAATGTGAAATTTCGCATGAACTATTGCATGCTAATAATACGTAGCAAAAAGCTTACAAAAAGCCAAATCTAAATTTAGGTATTTTGCCCTTGGGATTAAAATAGTTTGAACTTTATTTTTAGAGAGAAGTGGATTTTGTTTCTGTGAACTATGCACTAAAGGTGACATTCTAAAAAAACATAGAAACATGGAACAAAAATGCTTACATGACTATGAAGAAGATTATGCATTAATGATTATATAACTTGTTTTTCCATTGTGAATCATGATACAGACTCAACTGAAGAGGGATTTGAGTAGATTGAGCAACATTATGTCAGTTTGGTTTTTTAAAAAATAACATTTCAGAATTGAACAAGTAAAAAAAAAAAGAACTTAAGAAATTCAGTTAATTAAGAATTAATTAACTAAGAGCTTGCAGTCCAGATGGCAGAGTAGGTAAATGTTCTATTCACCTCTTCCAATGAGCACATCAAAATTACAACTAAACTACAGAACAACCATCAGTAAGAACCACCTGAAGTCAAGCAGAACAGAAGTCCTATAATTAAGGATCTAGAAGAAGCCATGTGGAGGCTGGTAGGAGAGACAGAGACTCTGAATGGGCTAGTCCCATATCCAAATGTGGAGGCTAAAAATTGGAAGGGATATCTCTCAGCTGCAGAGTTCCTCACTCAGGAGTGAGGGGTCCCAGCCCCATACCAGGCTTCCCAGTGTTCAAGTGCCAGGAAGAGAAGTTAATTGGCTGGATGAGTTATTGGTTAATTATGCCCTGAACATATCCAAAAACTGATTGAGCTTTTCATGATGAGAAAATCAAGAGGGCCACTGAAGCTAAAATAGGAGTACTGCTGTGGTCACATTCGTACTTTATAGTGTGTGCTCAGGAGGGTAGAAAAAGGACTCACTATTACAGGTCACTGGGAGGTTTGGGGGCAGAAATATTCCAGACTTCTCTTGTCTCAGTTCTCCTTGACAGAGAACCAGAGGGGATGGCCAGGTGCTGCTGACCCCTTAGCCTGTCCTGAGACAGAGAAGGAGCTTGAAGGAGATAGTGAGGATTGCTCATAGATATCCTTTCAGTGCTTCCCTATGAAAAGAGACTCAATAAAATCATTATCTGAAAAACCCAGTAAGATTCCCTTCTGAAAAGTAAATGCTATTTTCTTTCCCCACCACCTTTTTTTTTTGTGTGCCTGCACTAACAGGAAAGAGAATTAATTTGAAGTCTAACTCCAAAAGCTGCCATTATGTATTTGGTTGTTCTCATCTCTGTGATCAAATATTGAAGGTGAATGTGGGGAAATCGATACCAAGGTGGAGGTATGGAGTTATGTGAGAGCCACAGAAATGAAACATTAAGTGCTGCACATCGAGAGCGGGAGTGGGAGTGGGGGTAGGGGGGTGGGGAGGGGTCCCTATCAAGGGACTAACGTTTGAACTCTATTTGGAAATTGTGAGAAATCAGTATGAAAACGTACATACCAGGAACATCCTTTTAAAAAAAAAGTCTCCACTGACTTAAAAAAGCAAGACTCAAAAAGTGCTCACATCAGTCAATTCAAGGTCTGGGAAAAGTACTGATATCACATAAGAGATAGGATACTCTACATCACAAGACGAACATCTTCCCCCCCCCCTGCCCCGCCCAATCCCCACATCCTGTGTGTGGACAGTAGTGGCGGACTAGAGTCCGCTGTCATTGGGGTGCGGGGGAGCATGAAAGAGCAAAATATTGAAAAATGTGATGTTTAGACTTTTATAAAATAATGCAGATTTATTACTTTTAGATACATGGACTAAGTCAAGCTGGCCATTGAAAGTGCTTCCTATTAAAGGGCTTGATTTAATGAGGAATAATGCTAGTTCCTGTTCATGGCTCAGTAACCCTGCTTTCATTAACAGTTAGTTCAGATAGATTTAAAAGCAATTAATTCTCTGGAGTAGTAAACCCTTCTTCATAATTGTTACACATTTTAGTGCAGACACTGGTTTTTCATAGAACCCAAATTTGTGATCTTTGGTGCTGGCATTCTGCCAGTGGCTGCTGGCAGGTCCCATGCCCTGGACTGTGATGGATAAGCAACACCTCTCAGGACTCACACTGTCAGCCTGCTCTGAAGGCTCTATCTGCAGATTCTGATTAACCAGACAGGTTTATCCCACTCCAGAACGCACTCCTTCTCAATTAAGCCACCCAGAGTTTGTTTTGAGTGAGGACTATGAAGATAAATATACATCTGTCTTTGGGCATCAGAGTGAGTATAGGGTGTGTAGGGATTGGGGAACATGGGGAAGAAGTAGCTGATTCAGTTTGTGGTGAAAACGGGGGATTAGGAAAGTTATGCAGCAATGGCATTTTGTTTAAGTTTTGAAAAAGGGTTTAGCTGAGTAAGAAAGTTTAACATGAAGGAGCAATGAAAGCCCAGCAACATGGGAATGAGGTGTGTACTGTCCTTGAGGGCCTGTGAATAATTTCATGTGGTTGGATGGGATGGCATTTGAGTGTATATGTGGGGGGTGAAGGGAGACCTTTCATCATGGATCCGGACAGATGGAACTGACAGATAGCAAAAGAAGCTAAGCTCATGAGTGGTCTCAGTGCCACAGCAAAAAATTTAGGTTTTACTCTAGTGACTATGGGGAACTAGTTAATGGACTTTTGCATTTCTTTTTACATTTTATTTTGAAATAATATTTGATTTACAGAAGAGTTGCAAGGATAGCACAGACAGTTCCTGGATACCTTTCATCCAACTTTCTTTGGAAGAGTTGCATGGATAGCACAGACAGTTCCTGGATACCTTTCATCCAACTTTCTTTAATAGTTCCTGGATACCTTTGATCTAACTTTCTTTTTTTTTTTTTATTACTACTAGAGGCCCAGTGCATGAAATTCATGCACTTGGGGGGTGTGGGGGGATGTTCCTCAGCCCAGCCTGCACCTTCTTGCAGTCTGGGAACCTCAGGGGATGTCCACTGATGGCTTAGGCCCACTCCCTCCAGGAAGCCTAAGCTGTCAGTCAGACATCCCTAGCACTGCCACAGAGGTGGGAGAGGCTCCTGCCACCACACTGTGCTCACCAGCTGTGAGCCTGACTTCTGGCTCATACTGTGGAAGTGCAATGAGAACAAGGGGGCAGCTCCTGTGTTGAGCATCTGCCTCCCTGGTGGTCAGTGCATGTCATAGTGATCAGTTGTTCCACTGTTTGGTCAATTTGCATATTAACTTTTTATTATATAGGATGGTGCATTGGTCAAAAGTAGGAAATTAACACTGGTATAGTATTATTAGTGAAACCACAGACTATTAAGATATCAACAGTTTTTCCATTAATGCATGGTTGGAGTTGGTGATTTCAGGGGTCTGGGGTCTCCTGCCCAGGTCTGCATCTTCAGCCAGAGGTTACAGCCCTGGGCAGGGGTGGAGCTGGGATTGGAGGGGCAGGGGTGGAGCCAGTGATCAGAGTGAACTACAGAGGAAACACCTTTTCTGACTGCTCATTGGCTAAGCTCCCTGTATGCCACTGGTAATATTCTTAGTAACTTGGGTAATAAGAATCCCTAAAGGCGATCTAGGGTTTTCCCACCACACTCTTGCAGAAAAAAAATGAAGGTGTGCTGCCGGAGGGTTAAGAAATGTCATATCCTGCCCTAGCCTGTTTGGCTCAGTGCATAATGTCTCAGCCTGACTGCAGGGTGTGGGTTCAATTCTGACCAAGCACATGTACCTAGGTTGCAGGCTCCTCCCTGGCCAGAGCCCAGGTCAGGGCATATGCAGGAGGCAACCAATCAAAGTGTTCCTCTCACTTTGATGTTTCTCTCTGTTTTTCCCTTCTCTTCTACAATCTCTGAAAATCAATGGAAACATATCCTCAGGTGAGGATAAAAAAAAGAAAGAAATGTCATGTTCTATGAAAGACACATCTTGAAAATGCCTAAAGAAAGTTGTCATTTTTTCATGGTGAAGGGACTGGAGTCTGTGTTGATGAAAACACCTTGGTGGCTGTGGTGACTGGCAGTGGCTGCAGCAGCGGGGTGATATGGCTGATTAGTCTGGTCACCTCCCACAAAGGGAGGCCAGACTGCGGCTTAGGCCCGTTCCCCAAGGGAGCAGGGAGCAGGCCTAAGTCGTCAGTAGGACACTCCCTAAGGACTCCCAATATTTGAGAGACTGGGCTGAGGAACCGCCCCTCCCCCAGTGCATGAATTTCGTGCACCGGGACCCCAGTGTAAATATAATTTTCCTCATTTTTCTTGTACATTAATGTTTTCTACCCAATGATATTGGCAATCATTGGTGGGCCTTGCCTGCAAGAATTTATACTGAGTGTTCTAATGGTGATTTTCTATTTCCCTCATTCTTTCTACATTTATTAAATAGAATAATCTGTAAAGAATATTTACCACTTTATTCATTTAATCATTTATTTATATCAGTATGCATTTGTGAATATTTGATTCTTTGGTTATAATGCAATACTATCATTATTATGTATTTTGTTACTCAAATCCCTTTAGCTTTGGCCATTGAGAGCTGTTTTAGGAGGCTCCTGTGTCCTTCCTTTCCTCCTTCTTTCCTTCCTTCCTCCTACTTTTTTTTTTATTTTTGGGGGCACTTTCTTACTTTGTCACACCAGATTATGCTCCCAACCCATCTTGTTTGTCCCTGCTCCTATATAACCTTGATTTTAAAGAGATATGTGTGGAAAAATCCACTTTGTGGAGAGTGGATGGGTGGGAGAGGGGCACTGCTGCACTGATCAAATTGGAGATTTTGACTCAGGAACCAAGGCCGTGGCAGCAGCGATGGAGAAGGGGAGAACAAATAGGTGTTTAAAGAAGTAGGATCTTTGGTTCTTCTGTTTGGAGAAGAAGGAAGGGTCGGATGTGGTATGCAGATTTCTGAGATGACAGGTGGATGTTAGTTCATGGGACTGGAAACACACAGGAGGCTTTGCATCCTTCTTGTTTTTCAGCTTCCAGCAGCTATTTTATTAGAAAGCTCTCAGCTCTCTTCCTCTGGGTTGTTTTGTGGAAAGTAATCTAGTTTCTTTCTGTGTTGTCTCCTTGGTTCTCTAACTCCTCTCCACCATTATCATCATACTAGGGGCCCGGTGCACAAAAATATGTGCACTCGGGGTGGAGGGAGTCCCTCAGCCCGGCCTGTGCCCTCTCACAGTCTGGGACCCCTCAGTGGATGTCCTATGATGGCCCCAGTCTGCCAGGCGCCTTTTGTGTGTGTGTGTGTCACCACTGGGGACCTGCCCCCAGCCGCATCTGAGGCTCGGAGCAGTCCTCCTGTGTGTGTATACCTGCTGGGGACCTGCCCCCAGGCTCACCGTCAAGGCTTGGAGCAGGCACCCCCTCTATGTTGATCTCTCAGACTCTTGCCCTCCCCAGCATGTTGTTCTCTTTTTTGAGCTGTGGCCAGGGCTGGGTGCGGCCTGCCTCCTAAGCTTGCCTACTGCCCATCTTCCTCCAGCCACCAGAAAGCAGGGAAAACCCTGCCTCATGGTCAGGTCAGCCTTTTCCTGCTCCCTGATCCTCGGAAAGGACCTGGGAAGCTGCCAAGCAGGCCGCCAAGTCTTTCCCACTCACCCGTCCCCTGCTGCCTTCCTTTCCCACTTCCCGGTGCCGCCAAGGGGTCTGGGGAGCTGCCAAGCAGGACCCCGGCCCCTGCAGCCTTGCTTTCCCACTCCCCGGTGCCCCGCAAAGGGCCTGGGAAGCCC
>PVJC01042277.1:0-15000 GCA_004026665.1 Murina feae
TTTGCCCCACCCTGTACTTATAGGTGCTTTTGACTTCCCCTACCCCAGAAAATTATTTAAATAAAAAGAGGAAAATGAAAGCGGGAGCCAGATACAACTTGAAACCTTGTTGTGCTGTGAGAAACCCCTCACCCCAAAAGAAGCAGGGAGGAAGAGGGGCACAAACCCAGAAGAACTCAGTGCAGTGGTGGGAGAGCTGGGCTGGAACCAGGGGAGAAAGGGAGTGGCAGTGTAAGCATCAGCCACTTCTGTTTGTCAGACACAATGCAAAACTTTTCCAAATGGAACATCGGAGACTTCAAGAATCAATATTATGAGACAGCGAAAATGAGTTTTAGTAGATTGAAAATTTCTGGGAGAAATTGAGTATATCAAGGGAAAGAAGCTCCAGTAATCAAGCATTGCCCACTGTGTTAATCTCACTCACACTTTGCCATGTAATTTAGATCATCTGTAAGAGGTGTAAGAAGCATGCAAATAAAAATAAACATAATGAAATTCTGTTGTTTGTGATGACGATTCAGAGAGTGTCTGAATTTGAGGAAATGCTCCATTAAGAATGAATTGCTGATAATTAAGTAAAATGTTTGTTCTAGTTTATTGAATAGCATTAGACTAATAAGAAGCATTATAGAATTCGATACAGAGACCAACAACAACATTTCGGTGCAAAAGATGGGAGTAAAAACATTTGTCAAAGCAAACATATAAAAGAATACATCTAAATATCACCCTATAAATGCCTTTCCAGAATATGCTATAAATTTAGGTCTGGGGATCTGAATGTTACTAGTTTTTATCTGTGACAGTAACTCCTATAAGGGAACTCTCTAAAAGTAGGGAAAAGACTCCATTCCTCTTACTAGTGAACTTTTGAGTGGAAGCTGTCTACTATGTAGATGCCCTGTCTCTTGCCAGGCTGGTTTTGTGGATTCCCCAGGCAGCTTTTTCATTCTCTTATGGAAGCCTGCTTTTCCTCAGGTACAAAACGATTGAAAAGCACTCCCTCGTTTCCTACTTACTTCAAGCCAGATGTTCAAGTTTGAGGTTTAAATTTCAATTCCTTTGTTTTTCTAGGAAAATTTAGCATTCAGCAATATGTATTAGTTATTAAAAGACGCATAAATGGAACTTTCCTCCCTGATGAGTAAGAATTCGAACTCCCCGTATACAGGCTTCTTTATTCAAAAAGTTTAAGTTTGCCATTTCAGCCTCCAAAGGGTGATTTTTCCATGTATTTTCATGCTTGCTTGTATGGGGAAGCTCTTTAAAATAAAAAAAAATAAAAAGGATTCAACTGATGATAAAACTGAACCCAGAGCAGGAATGAGGAGGGATGCGGGTGTCCTTGCTGGGATATTGGCATCAGGCCTTCTGTGTCTACTATGTGGACCCCTTTTCTCTTCTCCGGATGTTGAATCTAAAAGTTGACGAAACAAAAACATAAACAAGACAGTCATGTTTAGGAAAGACCACAAACTGTGGCTTTCCCCTGAATCTATCAAGCAAGGAATATTGTGGATACTGGCTTCCAGTTCAGTTTACTGAACTGCTAGAATGAGTCACCCCAACTCTATCTGATAAGTAATAATGAAGAATTGACATTTGTCTTAGAAACTTCCCGTAAGTTTAAAATGGCACCCAATGCCCCGCTGGTTTAGTTCAGTGGTGGAGTGTCCAACCCAGGTGCATGCCGGGAGGTCATGGTTTGATTCCTGGTCAGGTCACATGCCCAGGTTGTGGGCTCTGTCCCCAGTGGGAGGTGAACAGGAGGCAGCTGATGAATGATTCTCTATCTCTCTCTCCTTCTACCTTTCTCTTTCTGAAATCAATAAAGACATATTAAAAATAATTTTTAATGGCACCCATTTTGACTATCCAGGAAAGGGAAAGCCTACAGTGCAAATGAGAATTTGAAAACCCTTGTATGCCTGACTTACCTCTTTAAATCTGCCAACAGATGTTGTGTCCACCCGGATTCAGGATTCAAGCATTGAACTGACTTATTCTTCAACCAGACTCTGGAGAAAATAAACAAAAATAAAAGTACAGCAGTGTTACATTTTAATCAATCCTGCACGTAAGATTTGAATATAAAAATAATTATTCCCAGAGGAAGCAAAATTAGAGGTAGGCATCTGGAGTAGGTGATTTATAGCCTGAGGTCTGAGGAATAAGAAGAACACTACTTGCAGAAGCATATGTTTGAGCTGGTGAAACTGACTACAAAGCTGACAGAATTTCACAAGTCAGAGGTTAATGTTTTGTTGACAACTTTTATGTGAGTTGGAGATACACCAAATAGCTGACTCCAAGGTTGACTTACTCTTAAAGCTGTATCACACTATGTTTTAAATGGTTTTGGTCATTGTGCTTGGGAGAACAAAATAGACTATAAAGCACACTCTCTTGAGGACCTTTTATTTGAAAAAAAAAAAAAAGTAATGACATTGATGTGGGAGAGGTTACAGAGCTGATTGCTTTGAGTGACATCTGCATTTTTTGGTTGAGCTACCAGGTATAGTGAGGTTCTCACTGCTCTATGAAATTAAGTGATAACAAAAACAGCAACAGTAATTAATAGCTGATCTTGAGTAAGCACTGACAAGGTGCTAGGCATTATGCTCAGCAGGTAACATAAAGTATCTCAGTTAACCTAACGGAAGTCCTGTGCTGGAGGAACTATTATTTCCTGGCCTTCAGAAGAGGAACTTGAGGCTTAGTGAGTACATGATGTAGCTTTCCCAAGATTGCACAATAAATACAGGATAGAGCAGGATTCGAATGAAGGCTCTCTGACTCCTGAATCCACACTTGTCGCCACAGCTTTATATGGGCATAATCAGAATGGTAACCAAGTGGCAGACTCACGGTTGCATGTTTACCTGTAGTAGAAGAAGTGAAGTCTTCTAGGTGATAGCCAATTGAGAAAATCTACTCTTTACGGGTGTGACCAAACAAAACACAATTCCTTGATGCATCATTTGTGTTAGCTATAAAACGACAAACAGCAAAGATCCATCTCCCTGGCTTTGAATCTCCATCCTTGTTAAGTGAATCGTAAGAGGTCAGAGTTCATAGGACAACTGAATTCTTGGGCAGAGCCTTCCAATTTGGTTTCTAAGTTCATTATGGAAAACTAGATTTCTGGTCATCTGGACTCACAATATGTTGACCCCCTGAATGGTCTGAGTTTCTCATAGTAATCTGCATCTTTCATTCCTATATCTGGTTATAGGTTAGTAGTGCAGAATTTGGTGAAAAGATATGAAATTACATTTTTATCACTTTGGAACGATTAAAGTTAAAGCAGAGGAAATTACAGTGCATTACTTTTCCTGACTGTGAGGTGAGAGCCTTGACTCATGGCCAAGGAAATGGAGTAGAAAGAAAGAAGTCTTGGTTTTCTACACAACCAGAGGAGCTGCTCCCAGACTGCTCCTAGACTTCACAGCTCTGAATTTGAGGATAATAATTGTGGTTTAGTTAGAGCGTTCATTGGCAACCACCTTAGTAAAAGTATAATGCCCTTTTAATGAAAAAGTTTATACACATTTTTTACATTATGGTGTGGTTTTGTTTTGTTTTTGTTTTTTTGCAAGTTGGATATAATTAGTCAGAGGCCCAAAGCATTGATATCAAAATGGGACCAAAAAATGAGCTGTTTACAAACATTTCAAAAGTCTAAAAAAGAGACATATGTGCTACTATGTAATACTTTAAACAATAAAATTTTAAAAAGGAGTCCAAAGAGAGAGCTTCTAATGAAAACAAAGTCATAAAAGCCCTAGAAAGATGCTGCTCCTAATAGTTTAAGGTGTGAGTGCTTGGTTCATTGAAGACAGATCCAGGAAGGCGAAACCAAAGTTCTAGGTGCAGCGGCCCTGAACTAAGTGCTTGGCATGCATTCACTCAGTGATATCCAAAAAGATGTAAGGCTCCACTTAAAATACTCAGTGTAGCCCTAGCCATTTGGATCACTGGATAGAGTGTCTGCCTGCGGACTAAAGGGTCCCAGGTTCGATTCAGGCCAAGGGCACATGCCCGAGTTGTGGGCTCGATTCCCAGTGGGGGGCATGAAGGAGGCAGCCGAGCAATAATTCTCTCTCATCACTGATGTTTCTCTCCCTCTCCCTTCCTCTCTAAAATCAATAAAAAAATATATTAAAAAAAATAAAATACAATAGTCAGTGTAACAATCCAATATTTGTTGAGCCTCTACTACATACCAGGTAAGGGATAAAGCATTGGGAATAGAGGAATGAATAATATCTGATCCCTGTCTATAAAAAAACTTATTTTCTGGCAGGAGTGAAAGAGGGGGTACAAACTTGATTGTCTCAACACAATAAGGGTATAATAATTGCAGCCAACATTAACTGAACTTTTGCTACTGTGCCAGACACTGTGGCAGGGGCTTTACATGCAGAGTGCAGTCTCATTTAATGTGATATGGAAAATGCTATGGTTACAAGTAGCCACAGATTTCTCTGGGATTACAAAAAGAGAGGGTCACAGAAGCAAGGGGTCATACCATTTCAGTAAAAGAAAATATCTATTAAACTTTTTGCAGCCACTACTGTCCCCTTAGCCTAAGGTGACCAGATTTAAAGTGGTACACCATTGAGCAGGGGGTCTTTTTCTTTTTTTTTATTATTACTTAAAATATTACAAAGCGTAATCGGGACTTTTTTAAAACGCCGCTGGACGCGGGACAAATTGTTAAAAATCGGGACTGTCCTGCCAAAAGCGAGATGTCTGGTCACCTTACCTTAGCCTAACTCTTTATTCAGAGTGGGATCAAAATGGACAGAACAAAAAACTAAAGGACATTTCTGTAAAACAGAACTTCAGACAAGGACTGTTATGGAATCTTCTTTTCTTGCTCTTTGACTTGGTGGGAAACAAAGTTTCTGCTTCTGTTGGAAATTTGAATGTGGTGGATTCAAGGAGTTTGGGAATGAGAAAAATGTGAGTAAGGTCCTCGCTCTGTCCCTTTAGAATGGTGTGCCTAGGGCAGTTATTTAACCTCCCTAAGACTCGATTTCTGCATCTGCGAAGGAATGATAACAATAGACATACCTTAGTAGGATTGAGGGATAAAAAGAGTGAATGCATGCCAAGCACTTAGTTCAGGGCCTCTGCATGATAAACACTGAATAAATATTGCTGATTCTCATTGTTATTATTATTCTCATTATTAGATTTTGAGACTTGTTAGTGACCTTCAAAGTTAATCACTTTGGGTAAGAATACTGTGTGACCTATCATTTGAAACAAATAGATGGACCAGAGGATATTATGCTATGTAAAATAAGTCAGACAGAAAAAGGCAAATATCATAATTTCACTTATATGTGAAATCTAAAAAAAAAAACACACAAAGAAAAACCCTGAACAAACAAAACAGAAATGAACTCGTAGATACAGAGGACAAACTGATGGTTGCCAGAAGGGAGTGGGGCTTGGAGGACTGAGTGAAAAAGTTGAAGGGATTAAGAAGTACACGTCGACAGGTACAAAACAGCCATGGGGTGTGAAGTACAGCATAGGGAATATAGTCCATAATATTGTAATAATTATACTTGGTATCAGGTGGGTAATTAAACTTATCAAGGAGATCACTTTGTCAATTATATCAAATGTCTCACCATTATGTGGTATGCCTAAAACTAATATATCATTGAATGTCAGCTGTAATTGAAAAATTAAAAAATTGAAATACCATGTAGAAGATATGATCTGATTTCCACTAGGAGAGAAGAATCACATACATTTTTTTTGTAACTTACACAACTTCCATGCGTGGGCAACCATCCCTAGGCCCAGAGATTGCAATCTGGGAAATCATACTGCGCTTCCTCAGGGATGGAATTGATTTGACGCATCTACACTTAGAGGACGTGTTCAAGGCCTCCAGAACACCTGTGAACACAGAATCAGTTATTTTAATCCCTTTGGCATATAATTCATAACTAGAACTCAACTATGAATTGTTCATAAAGTACATTTGAAGACTTAAAAGTGTCAAGTTGGTGCTTCCACCCATGCTCCTTTAGGGTGTGTATTTCTGCTTGTCTTGATTTATTTTCAAACATTTCTTACCAAAATCTAAAAAAATAATATTAGTTTTATAAAAAACACAATACCTACTGAAGTTTGTGACAGAATTATATTGGCACTCAGGTCATGGTCCAAATAATAGAATTTGAGAACCACTATAATTACAACTCAGTTATAATTAATGCAGTAGAAAATCAATTGATCTTCACTTCAAACACACAGAAATGGAGCACAAAAACTCATCACAGAATCCTGAAGCAGTGCAAGCTCTCCCTCTTCTAGACTCAGTGCCACCACTTGTCAACCTCTGTTTGAGGAAATACCATGGAAGATATATATTTTTTGTTGTTGTTGTTTAATACGTTGGTCCTCCATCTCATCTGCAAATCATTACCAAACAAAAGCCAATAATAAAAATTCAAGGCTATTTTTATCCAACAACAGGTTATTAGTACTAAACAAATACTATAAGTAACCCACCTCAGTTATTTGAATGAATTCTTCCCTCTTTAATCCCAGTGCCTACCACCATGCTTGACATGGTTTTGCAAATATGAGACCCAGCTCTCAAGGTGTTTATAATTTAGTGGAGGAAGCAAATGAACAAAAACTAAACTGCATAATAGGATCAGAGGATGTTGTATTTCACCCGAGGTCCAAACTGCATAATGGGATCAGAGGTCTTTGCCAGGAGCAATGGAGGAAAGAGATGAGGGTCTTGAATAATGAAAGTAACATTTGCTGCATTTTAAGAAAATTTGTCCTCTAAACTATAGCCAAGGGAATCATCCTGCACATGCATCTGATTCCTTCCGTGTACAAAAAGTTACCACTTCAACTAGATATGTATCTATTTACACAAAGACCGCCTTCCCATTCATTTTTTTGTTTTTATTTTCTTTCCCAAACTTATTTATTTATTAAGACAGTCTTCCCATTTAGACGTGGAAGTCTGCTTCTTTGCAGAAAGCCTGTACTTAAGTACTCATGTTGTATTAATAATGGTACATGTCAGTGCTAAACATACAGAATTGCATCAGACCTTCCCTGCAGGAGACCAACCAGTCAAGTCAATAATCTTTAAATCCTATCAAGGGTTTGGTCAGCAGGGGTGGCACTGATGGGCAGAGCAAAGAAGAGATACATAGGAAGAATTCGTGATAGCAGATCTGCATCTGAAAGAGGCCAGGAATAGACAAACCAAGTATAAGTCACAGGGACATTGGAATCCATATCCCTCCCTCTATGGCTAAAATTCATAATAATACAATGGCTTCTAAGAGTTGAATTCTTAAGCACCTTACTTTTAGAAATCTAGCAACAGTGCAGTTTTTTCCTCAAGTCATATCCCCCCCACCCCCATTTTCTAATTGAAAAGAAAAAAAAATGTCTGAAGACCATTTCTGTTCAAAAGACAATGACAAGGGAAGTGAACGTTCTCACCGTGGGCTGGAGAGAGGCTGCTGACCAGCAGCAGGAGAAGCAGACATCCCGGGATGAACCTCATTCTGCCTGAAGGTGGAGTTCAGACTTCAGCTCTGAGTCTAAGCTGTGGGTTCTCAGCACAGAGACTCCTATTTATTTACCCCAGTGAGGGCCCTCCCACTGCCTTTGTCTCCTGTAGGTCAGCTGTATCATCAGTTTTCCGTGTTTTTTTAAAAAAAACAAATATTGCTGAGATTGCTTTTTGTAACTTCTCTTACAAATTTTATGAATTTGCTTCGAAGCACTATTAATATAATGAAATGTTTCTTTTTAAAAAAAAATATTTCATTGATTTTTTGCAGGGAGGAAGGGAAAGGTATAAAGAGTTAGAAACATCAGTGAGAAAGAAACATTGATCAGCTGCCTCCTGCGCACCCCCTACTGGGGATGTACCCGCAACCAAGGTACTACATGCCCCTGATTGGAATCGAACCTGGGACCTTTAGTCCACAGGCCTGACGCTCTATTCACTGAGCCAGACCAGTTAGGGCATGAAATGTTTCTTAAAGATGTAGATGGTGGGTGGCAAGGGTGCTGCGGGAATTTGGGGGTGGGGAGAGAGGGAAGAGGACAGCTCAGAGGCCCGCTGCACTCTCTCTGGGGTCGCTATCAGTGATCCTGGCCGTGACTGCTTCCCTCAGTGAAGGGCCAGCAGACTTTCTCAAAGGCATTTGAATGCGTGCTCCATGAAACTGGGGACTCTGCCCTGCACATCACTGCATCCGCAGCACCTGCAAGAGAGCCTATTGCCTTCAGTAGGTGGCCTGCCTGTAAGTATCTGCAGATCTAATGAACGTCTCCTTATATCCAGATCCCTGTGCTGACTAGGTTACTGTTTTTCTACCAGACTTTCTTACCTCTTATTTTACTATCTGCAACATACAATTACTTATGTCATCTAACTATTATGGAAATACTGGGAGGGGGGGTTATGCATCCCTTCATTGGTGTGCTGGTCTCTTGATGAAGGGACGGGCAATGGCTCTGAGGAATTAAATCTTTCTGGCTGGGGGACACATTTATTGAGCTTAAGAACCAGGTGTCAATGCAAGATGTCATTAGAATTTCATCAGATGCTGAACTCATATTTCAGTGTGTTTAACAAAGCATATGCACACTTTGGTTTTCCTCTGGCCAAATAATCCATGGGAACAATCAACCCGCTGCCTTAAGTCACTTCCTAGGGGCTCTTTGATGTAAAAAAAAAAAAAAAAAAAAGTATGTAGACCATGGCTGGTGTCCCCTAGAGGACCACTGGGCTGCCCTGGGAGTACACAAGTGCGTATATGAAACAACACTCATTGAACCACAGAAAAATCAGGTCTTCCTGATGTGACTTTCTCAACAATTTGTTTTTGCTGCTCAATTAGCATTGTGGATGTTCAGCATCCTAGGTGTGCCGGTTGTCACACAGGGGTTATAGCAATACCACACAACCTTCTTTCAACAAACCATTCTCTGGCTGGCCTGAATGACTGCAGGGACAGGAGACTCATTGGTTTTCAGGCAGCCCGTTCTATTGTTTGGAAAGGTCTAGTTATTAGAAAGCAATATATATATGTGTGTGTGTGAAAGCTGCTTCCCTGATAGTTCAATCACTTTGTGATTGAATAATTAACCCCTTGTCACTATATGACAACAATTCTAAATGCTCTTTCATATCGTATTTGAAGACATGGTATGTCAGATGTCCGTTGGGTCCCATAGGAAGCAGATGCTGAACATGGATGGTGGAGTAATGGAAGTTCTGGGTTTTTGTTTTTTGTATGTTGTGTTTTTTGGTTTGTTTGGTGTTTTTTTTTTTTTTCAGAATAATTTCTGTAATAGATAAAAGGGAGGAGGAGACAGGAGTGGGCAAGGAGAGCCTCAGACCGCAATGCTGATCTGATAAAGTCTAGAACTCAGTGGGGAACTCCTGCGAGAAGACTGTATTAGAGGATCCGTGTTGGGCAGGGAGGTCCAGTCTCTACTAACCCTGCGGTGCTCGGCCACTGGCTGGGGCCTCTCGAAATATCATGGTTTGGTAGAAAGGCAGATTCCGAGGGTGCGAACAGCTGGAGGCTGTCAGCTAACTGCACTTCTCACAGCTGGCCAGCAAGTTATTTCTTTGAGGGAGATTTGAGCAGTGAAACTCTGTGGTTGTCAAGGTTATAAACTCGAGGTTAAGAGCACAAACTATGAGGTCACCAGGTCAATGACTTTGGGCAGGTCACTTAATTTATCTGTGCCTCATATTTACCAGTTTTCACATGGGAATCATATTAATTTTAAAGTATTGTTTGGGGAATAACATTATTTTGGATATGTACAGTTCTCAGCAGAGTGCCTAGCACATAGAATGAATTCACTGGATGCCTATATGTTCATCCATCCAACCATTATCGATGTCTTACTAGCTTCTACTCTAAAACCCACATGTACATACTTCAAAGGTAACTATCTCTATGTGTTATGTGTTAACAGGTTTTTGAAACCTGTTTATCTTTTTCATTGTTTCTCCTAAATCACAAGTGCCCTTTCTTCTGCCATCCCACACCTCTGTGACTCATAGACACACACACACACACACACATACACATACCCTGGCATACACGCATGTCTGAATACCATACTATCCCAAGTATGGCTTTGCCAATACAAAGTAGAAGAAACTGTTACCTTTTTGGCCTTAAGTGCTATTCTTCTACTAATGCATTCCTAGACTGAATTACAGTGTTCTGGTCACAAATTGAATTGATAGGCAACAAAAATTTCTATGTCTCTTGCATTGTACTCTTTTGCAGTTTGATCTTGGGACTCAGTGTAGGCGTTTTACGTTTATCTCTATTACATATATTATATATCCCCTTGTTGGAGCAAAAATGAGTGTTGCTGACAATGACAGGAAAAGCGTAGGGGCAAAGGTACCTGAAAAATCTAGGAAATTCTATGATTGACTCTTGTTGAAATATGACTGCTGGGTCAAGGAGCTAATTCCAGAGCAATTCTAAAATTTTATTTTCTCCTTTTAATGCCCAGAGCACTGGATTTAGCTTATACCGACCAAAGAACCTTATACCTGCCTGCCCCAAGATGGGGTTGGAGGTTGCACAGCTCTCTGGTAACCAGATGATTCTAGAAGTTTCAAGTATGATTCTACAATCTCATGTACATCAGGGGTATACATTTTAAAAGTTTGGAAGGCAAAAAGAAAAATATTTTTACCCAATAGATTTAGGGCCCAAATGGAAACATTTTATTTTTTTAAATAGCTTTTAGAAATACTTTTGTTTGCAAACATAAAAATATATAACTTAATTTGTGTCAAACTGATTTTTATAATCAGATATATAAAAATTGAGGGAAAATGAGAAAATTATAGGGAGGGCTTTTTTCCTGATTTTGAAATCAAACTAGATGTTCTCTCCAGACCCAAGAAAAACTAAACCTTTGAGGACCTTAGAACTGAAATTGTGGTCCATACAGAAGCACACTCACCTTCCCCGGAGAGCATGTTAAAAAGGCAGGGTCTCAGGTCCCGCATTTTAGTCGGACTGCTAGGTAATTTGAATGTACCCTGAAGTCTGAGAAGCACTGTTCTAGGGTAGCATGAGCCACATGTGTATTCAAATTGTCTTCAGAGAAATGTTTGCACAAGTCATCTCCTCAGAGTATGGCGCACAGATTCCTTGGTGAAAGCAGACAGGACGAATGTGCTCGCCAACAGCTAAATGCAGAGCAGTAGCAACAACAAGGAAATTCTCAAGATATCAAAAAGTGAAATGTCGCTCTAATAGAGGGGTGGCTTCACCGCTCCAACCACCTGCCACTCTAGCTGGCCGATAGACATTGAACAGAAGGCCCACAGTAGAGTTTAAAATGATGGAAGGGATAGAATCCTTATAGTTTTATGTTCCTGTGATAAAATAGGAAACAAGACAAATGCCACTGATCAAATTAAGTGCTTTCTTTTTCATTGCATTTGCAAAGCAACTCAGCTAGAAAACAGAAACTTATTCTATTCTGTTAACAAATGTTTTCACCTGCTGAAAGTCTGACATCCCTTTGCTTCCGCATCGCTTTCAGCACGACAGGAAACTATTGTAACCTGGCAGGTAAGAGCTCAGGTTCTGAAGTCAGACTATCTGGAATTTCACTTGCCTTGTTATGTCCCCAAGGCTCCGTTCCTCCTGTGTCCGTAGGGCTTCTGATAGCAATAGCTGCTTAGAGCGCTGTGCAGGGAACATAACAGCCAGGAAAGAGTTCTGCTCAGTGTGCGGGCAAAGGGAAAATACTCGAGATGTGTTAGACTTTTCACTTTTGTAAAAACACAAACAATCATTATTTTTATTTTATTTATTTTATTGTGGCAAGAACACTTACCATGAGCTCCACCCTCTCACACTTTTAAGTGTACCATCCAGTATTGTCAGCTGCAGGTACAATGTTGTAGCTGGAGCGCTAGACCTTATGTATCTTTTCTAAGAAGCAGCTTGGGCTTAGTTTGTGGTTGCAGCTCCTGGCACGAGTCGAAATGTCACTTAGGTTTCCACTGGACATTTATGATTCCTTGAGTCTAAAGGTCCTCTGGTCAAATATCTGTTCCTCTAAACCGAGCACTCACACTCTGTTTTTATCTACTTTTAATAAACATATTAATCTGCTTTTCCTAAGAAGATGACTGAGTAGGTTTGTGTCAGTTACAAATGTACCGATGTTTTATTGCCATCGTTTTCATAGCCACTGAACTGCTTACAACAGCCTGCTGTTTCCCAGACAACGGTTTCGAGACCCATACCGGTTTTTCAAAGGTAGTTAAATTTCAAGTTTTATTCAAGTTCAACTCAGACACAGGGGATCCCAGACAAACCTGAAGCGTGGCTATCTAAAATTCTTTTCTACTGTTAGGGTGGTGACCTACCAGAAGAGTGCTAGGTGGCAGCATTACTTACAAAAACAGCGTGCAGAGAGGGAAAGTCCTCAGGTGAAGGTCCTGCCGTTCTGACAGGAGAGCTGAGTTGCATGTTATTTCAACATTCAGATCACTTATCTGATCTGGCTTATTGCTTTTAAAAAAATGTGTGGCTGGAGACTTTTTGATTAGGCTGAAATGCTAATCAAGGAAGGGAGAAAAACCCCTAAAAATCTGAAGTAATCCAACAAATTCTGGTCCAGCTCCAACTTCTTGGCCCTGAGGTTGCAAAATCAGATTGTGTGTCATTCTCTGGCATGCAGTCCTGCTAGGCCTCGCAGCAGCTGAGGGTAAACCTTCTGCGACTAGAACGTTTTCTGAGAACAGTAAGGCCACCACATACCAATGTTGAAGCGCTGGTCAAGTTTCCTAGCCTCTTAAAGCACAGCACAGTGAGAGTTAACAAAATAGTGAGCTAGTTTCTCCTGTTTTGATTCCATCATGTGCAGATTATTTCACCAACTGCTTTTTCCCCTTTGCACCTCTTGGTGTTGTAACCACGTATGGAGTCCTGGATGTTAGAAATGAAAGTCAAAGATTTCATTTTCCAGTAAGAGCAGCTCTATTTGATTTGGAAAGTTTCTGGCATATCCCTCTGTTCTTTTAATATCTGCTTATCCTTAGAACTCAGGTGCCCACTGATACTTCTCCTGATCTCATTCTCCTTTGCTGGTGCCTCCTCCTGCTCTAACCCAACATTAAGCTCCTCTTCTCACTGTGCACTCTCCCTAGGCAAGCATGTCTTTTCCCTGCTTCAAATTTAGATGTAGTATGTCCATTCATATCGCTATCTATCCAACACCCTACTGGTCATTTCTCCATAGAGATCTCTTAGTCCCTCCAGCCCATTAAATTTAAAATTGAACTTAGTTTCTCCAAAATCTGTTCTTCCTCAAGTGTTCCCAGTCTTAAAGGGTATCATCATTCGCCCAGTCACTCAGAAACTAGTGAGTCATCTTTAATTCCTTTATCTTCATTAATCCCCACACTTATTTGGTCTCCAAGAACTGCTACTTATATCTGTTAAAGTGTCTTGGCTTTATCTACTTTTCTCCATTTTCCTTGCCATCTCATATTCTAAGTTACAGTTGCCCTTTTATTGAGGGACTAGAGGCCTGGTGCATGAGATTCGTGCACTTAGGGGTGGGGTGGGGTAGGATGGTATCCCTCAACCCAGCCTGCACCTTCTCCAATCTGGGACCTCTCAGGGGATGTCCGACTGCCAGCTTAGGCCTGATCCCTATGGAATCTGGCCTAAACTGGCAGTCGGACATCCCTCTCACAATCCAGGACTGCTGGCTCCCAACCACTCACTTGTCTGCCTGCCTGATTGCCGCTAACCATTTCTGCCTGCCTGCCTGATCGCCCCCTAACACGCTCCCCTGCCAGCCTGATTGATACCTAACTGCTCCCCTCCTGGCCCAATCACCCCCAACTGCCCTCCCCTGCTGGCCCAATCACTCCCAATTGCCTTCCCCTACAGGCCTGGTTGCCCCCAATTGCCCTACCCTGCCAGCATGGTCACCCCTAACTGCCCTCCTTTGCAAGCCTGGTCCCCCTCCCCAACTTCCCTCCCTTGCAGGTCTGATCGCCCACAACTGTCCTCCCCTCTTGGCCATCTTGTAGTGACCATCTTGTGGTGGCCATCTTGTGGTGGCCATCTTGTGGCGACCATCTTGTGATAAGATGGGGACAGCTATCTTGTGATGACATGAGAGTGTGAGAGCACAAGGGCAACCTAGGCTTTTATCCTATATAATAAAGGGTAATATGCAAATAGACCAAACAGCAGAACAATCGAACAACCAATCAAAGCACAATATGCTAATGATATGCTAAGGATGTTCAACCACTTGCTATGACGTGCACTGACCACCAAGGGGAAGACAGTCAACTGGTCGACCAATTGCTATGATGTGCACTGACCACCAGGGGGCAGATGCTCTGATTGTTAGGTTAGCCTGCTGCTGAGGTCCAGCCGATAGGGACTGAGCAAGATGGGCCAGACACACCCTGGAGCCCTCCTGCAGTCCCTCCTGACTCAATCCCTGGCCCAATCAATCGTGCACCAATGGAGTCCCTCAGCCTGGCCTTCACCCTCTCCCAATCCAGGACCCCTGGGGGATGTCCCAGAGCTGGTTTCAGCCTGATCTTGCAAGCTCTCCCTTTGGGAGGGTGCCAGATACAGGGCTCATGGCTGGCTAGTGCTGCTATGGCAACATGAGCCTCTCCTGATTGATCATGGCAGGCACAGTGGGACCAGGATGAATAGGAGCAGCAGGTAGGAGCTGCAGGCAGCATTGGACTTTAGGTTTCAACAAGATCCCTGCAGGCCACCCAGAGGGACCCCACCCATGCATGAATTTGTGCACTGGGCCTCTAGTTAGAATAGCTAATTGGCATATCTTAACTAATAAAAGCAAAATATTAAAATTAACCGTTTCTTCGGGATGGGGTAAGCCACGCCCACCAGCCAATCAGAATGGCTGTATGCAAATTAG
>PVJC01042278.1:0-15006 GCA_004026665.1 Murina feae
ATGGTTTCACAGCACGTTTTTCTTTCTCCACAGAACATAAAATAATAATGTGTCATATATTAAATGTTTTCGATTTTATCAAACTTGGTAATTATTTCCTATAAAAATCTTAAATATTTGCATTAGTTTAGAAAAATTATCCATATCTCCAAATATTAATGCTAGTATACCTTCTTATTTAAAAGAAAGTTAATTTCAATTCAATAAAATGTACTTCTTTAGTAAATGTTTACTGATAATCTACACACAAAAACATTATATTAGATATAATGTGGAATATCAAAATAAATAAGCTAGCCCCTCTCCTAAAAGAATTTACAATCTAGTGAATAAATGATTATTTCCTCTCTGGTATGTTTCATTCATTTATTTATTTAAAAAATATTTGCTGAGCAATCTCTATATGTCAGGTCCTACTCCAGTGGCTGGAAATACAACTATATACAATAGTAAACAAAATAAAATTATCTACCCTCACAGAACTTACATTCTACAAGGAAGACATTCAATAAAAAAGTTAAACAAATAAATGAACATTGTATTAGATAATGTAAGGACTAAAGTTAAGACTGGAAAAAGACCTAAATGTTGGGTAGAGGTTGAAATTTTAGGGAAGTGTCTAGAAAACCCTCATTGAAATTAATGTGAAAGAAGTAGGAATCTAAAATTGAGAAGATCTGGCATGCAGATAAAGATGAGACGAGCACCCAGGCAAAGTGCACAGCAGGAGTGTTTGAGGAATAGAGATGACAGTCTGACTGAAGTGGAGAAAACAAAGCAAAGAGTAGTTAGTGACAGAATCAGAAAAGTAGGAGGGACCAGATCTTATGGAGCCTGTAGGTCAGAATGAGGACTTTCGCTTTTCTTCAGATTGAGGTGAAAAGGAAGTGCGATGTTTGAGCAGAAAAGTGAAGGTTATGAGTTTCATTTTTAATGGGGACATTTAGACTGCTGTGTTGAGAGGAGACTGAAAGAGGAAGAGAGGGAGCAGGGAAGCCAGTCAGGCAGAACCAGGTGAGAGGTGAGGGCGTGCAATCAGAGTGGTATGAATAAGGATGGTGAGAAGTACGGGATTCTGAATATACTTTGAAGGTGGCACTCACAGGATGCATTGATGGGTTAGAGGTGTAGGAGGTTAGATAAAGAGAAGAGTCACGGAGGGTGCCATGGTCTTTGGTCTGAGCAAAGGGAATAAAATTGTCATAACAAGATGAGGAAGAATCTAGGCGCTAAGGTCAAAAACTCAATTTGGGGTATATTAAGCTTGTGCTATGAAAGTCAATTCCAGCATGTATGGAATTGGCCTGAACTTGTAGTGAAATGAGAAATATGCCTGCACATCACTGGCTCTGCTAAAAACAGGGTATATACAGATTGCCTTGTGAACCATGGAGTTTCTGGGCAGTTTGTACCAGCCTGTCAGAACCGTGCCTTGATTCTGGGGAGGTTGATAGTGTGGGTCTAGTCTCAGTGAGAACCCCCACCCCAGAAGGTTCTGCCATTGGCCGGGTTACATAACAGCAATATGCCTGCAGATGAGGCCTGTGGGACGTAAGAATCCCTAACTAAGACTCCATTTGGGGCTTCCTAATTGTGAAGCGTTTCGGGCACACATCAATGGTTCCTGATCTGAGAAAGAAAGTATAGTTAGCATGGCTCCTACAAAGGGAGCTTGCACCTGTCCTCTCTTGCTGTGAGACAGCCTTCGGTTGTGACCCATGCCCCTACTTTAACACTATTGCTATGGTGTAGCATTTTCCTGCAATAAATTATAGCTTTGCCAACATTGTCATTTTAGATCCTATGAGTTTTCTTTAGCAGTTGAACTCTGCTTATCGGTCAGCATTAATGCAGATGCCTATTAGACGGTATAGTAGGTTGACTACAAAATGGGCTTTCCAGCTCCTCCATCAAAGATGAAGTCTATTTCTTCACCTTTGGAATTGGCCTTGTGACTGTCCTTTGCCAATAGGATGTGACGATGTGTTCCAGTTCCGGGTCCAGATCTCAAAAGGTCTGCTTCCCCTTCCCCTCTCTCTCTGGCATCTCTGCATTTGCCATGGGAACATGCCAGGGCGCTTGGCCGCTGGAGAATGAAACATGACACAGAGTGGAGTCGGCTCAGTTACTCCCAACTGACAGGCCAGACATTTGAGATCACCAAGAAAGATCAGTCAGCCAAGTCCCCTAGCTAACCCACAGCCAACAACATGAGGAAAAAAAAATAAAAAAGCACAACAGAGCTTCACAAAGCCCAGTTCAAACCAGCAGAACCACTCAGTGACCTATGGACCGTGAGCAAATACAGTAGCTTGTTATTGTGTCTACTGAGGTTTTGCGGGATGTTACACGGCGTTATTGTGACAACTGATAACTGATACAGATTTTCAAGTACAAATGTCAAGTAGGCAGCTGGATATATGGATCTAAAAATTCAAGGGACAAGTCCAAGCTGGAGAAGATTTTGAGAGCCATCAGCATTGTAGTGGACACAGCCAGGCACACCACCAGATTTGCTTGAATCCCTTCTTATCTTCCCAGAGCTTCACTCATCACTTTGATGCACTTCTGCTTCCAACATTCAACACCAGGAGTAATTTCTTCAGAGAACAGCCCCAGGGCCACTAGAAATACTTTTCCCTATAGGCAGAGACCTAGAAATGGCAGGACAACCCGTGAACAATGCCTGACACTTGTGCAGAACTGGGGCATGGGGGCTGAATGTATCGGCCTTGTGACTGTCTTTTGCCAACAGGATGTGACGATGTGTTCCGGTTCTGGGTCCATCTGGGTCCATGTGACTGGAACACATCGTCACATCCTATTGGCAAAAGACAGTCACAAGCTCAGCTTCCTTGTCTCAGGAAAACTGGGGCATAACTGAAACCTCAGAGTTTCCTTACACCCAGGATCAGGACAAAACAGCCCTCCGCAAAGACTACCTGAGGTTGCACCTTTACCAGGCTTCGTCTCCTATCTGTTTTGTGTCTCCTCCCTCACTAGTCTGTCTTGGGAGTACTTCCTTGATGAATAACTGCACACAAATCCTCATCTCTGAGGGTCTGATTCTGTGGCACCCAATTTGCGATAAACACATAAATTATATTTGAAGCCATGAAACTAGATGAACTATAAGATGTTAAGAGATTGGATATTTGTAGTTTCTCCCTGTATTTAATGTTCTCAGAAATCTTGGTATTTTGTGGGGCTTGTGGGTTTTTTTGTTTGTTTGTTTATTTGTTTTTGGAATGAAGACAATTCAGATTCAGCTAGAATAGGATTTCCTAACTAGGCCGTCATCCCTCAATACATAAATATTGGCTTCTAATGCAAGTATAAAAATTAATGGAGAATATGAGTGTATGTGCGTGTTGAAGTGGGGGTGCAGGGTAAGAATAAAGGACTCCTATGTGTGTTGGCCATCAGGCAAGGTGAGGAGCAGTCTCAATAGAATAGACTCGAGAATATACTCTGAGCTCTGAAATGTTTTGATCATTATTTAAGAGTAATAAGATCAAGCTCCTAAAAGGAAAAGTAACTATAAATGCATATCACTTTCATTCAAAAATATGTAGTCCAGGTCATTGGCTACATGCCTGGCACTGTGCTGGGCACTGGGAATATATTGTGAACCAGCAGGCATAAGTCTGTCCTCACTGCACTGAAAGTTTGAAGGTGGTAAAGGAGAGGCAGATACTAAATAATAGTGTAAGTATATTTAACTATCATTATTGTGTTAGAAGGAAAAAGTACAAAGCATTACTAGAGTGAATAACTGGGGGCTGGGGCTAACAAAAAAGGTTTCTCTGAAGAAGTGACCCTCCAGCCAGGTGTGAAGGAGGAACCGAGTGAAACAGACACAGAGGGTGTGTGTGGTGAGTTTGGGGCCATGAAAGAAGGTGTTTCTTCAAACTCAAGCCCTAGATGATGTCAAAGCCGAGCTCTAGCCACAAGAACTCTGCCAGCAAGATGGTGTGTTATTTGCCCTCCTGGCCTTTCTTTCTGAATGTGAACTTTGTCCTTGCCTGAAATTCCCCCACCCGGAGGCCATCTGCTCATCTCTCGAGATTCAGTTAATGCCGGTTCCTCTTTGAAGCTTTTGCTGACTCCAGGAAATGTTAGACATTCCCTCTGCCATGTGCCTTGTGCATTCTTGGCACATGTAGGTGCTTGTTAAATATTCATTGGATTTTTAGTGCATAAATATAACAGCACATTATTCAGTAACTTTTTTTTTTAAATGTATTTAACCCATCTCCAGAGTCTGAGCTCCCTGGAAACAGAGGCTATCTTGCTCATCCTTCTGATGCTTGATTGTGACCCTTTAAAAATGTTTGTTGAATGAATCCATGAGGTTAAGGAATTGGGGCTGATCATAGACGGCCTGAAATTTCATTTGAAGGAGTTTGGACTTCATTGTGTAGGACATGGGAGCCATTAAAAGTGTCTGAGCAGAAGACCGACCTGTTTAGAGCTGTGCTTTATGAAGATAACTGTTAGCAGAGGACACAATAGGCAAAAGAGGGGAGAGCCTGGAGGCAGGTGGTCCAAGTAGGAATTACCTAGACGAGTGGTGGGAGAAAGGGACAGGAGGGAGGTGATGCTAGGAGGAGAGAAAAGGCCACATTCAGACCTGAGAACTGACTCCTGTGGGAGATTCATTCTGGAGCACTTGCTACCAGAGGCTGAAGTTTGCATAAACTCTCTAGAATGTTGCCTAAGAATTCTCCAGAGTCATACATTAAGTAATTAAAAAATAGTTACATTCTCCAGGGAATAGCTGGATGCCCTAAGTAATTTCTCCAGTTTTGATTTTATAAAAGGGTGAGATAACTAACATCGAAATTCCTTTTTGGTTAATGCCCACTAGTTTCAAACTAAATAGCCACTTTAATAACATCCCAGCAATATCAATAATCTAAGTAACTTCTAGAAGCTTCACAATATTGGCTGCTAGATTCTGGCTTCCCACTGGTAACTAGAGTTAAAATTTCATTTTTATTGCTTCATTCCCCTGTAGCTTTATTACTAATATGGTACACAATGCTGTGGGCTTATTTGTTTATTAAAAGTAAATAAAATTAAGAGAAAAGGGTGCATACAAAATAATTTGCAATGTGTTATAAAATTTATACCAGAAGTGAGGAAATAAAAAAATTAACATTTTCATGACACGTAAATGTTAATTTATCTGCCCTGCATATGTTTTAAAAGATGTTTTATATTTAATCCTGAAACCAAACTAATCATCTGTAATGTGGGTGGGTTGGCATTAGCATAACTTATTTTTTGATTTTTAATTTCATAAACAATATTTATAATATTTATGAGCGACTATTCTGTGTACTCCTAAACATTTGTGAGAGCCCATTATATGACAGGAACTGTGTCTTAAATCTTTTTTATCTAAAACTTTAATCTTTGCAAAACTCCTGCAAGCTGTATTATTATCTCTATTTTACAGTTGAAAAAAAAAAAGCCTCAGAGAGGCTCCGTGACTTGAGGCCACACAGCTCATGGATGATGACACTTGAGAATTAAAATCTGTTTGGTTCCAAGGCTCCCTCCACACAGCATCTCTCTGAGATTGAACCACAGCAGGTCAGCTCCAACATAGCAACACATCTCAGTGAAAATGTTGAAAATCTTCCCTAAAATAGGCAAGTAGAAGTAAAGCTGTCTTTCATGCTGCCCTGTGGGCAAAGCAGAGAACAAGTCTCAGTAACCTTAACAATTTCAATGAGCAAAAGAAACTGATTCCCAACAGCAAACTGTATAACACCACAAAGCACATATTTGAAAATCATATCCACTAATACAACTGCTTTTTCAGAAGGTCATGGCTCTGTGTCAAATGTCACCAGACAAGATGACTGTAACAATATTGCAGGCTTCAGTGGACTATTTCATAAGAAATCTCACACTTTATAAACATTTCCCCCCTGTACATATTGATGAATATTTTTGATTGTGTGAAACAATTCTCCAAAGCATTTAAAGGTAATTGATTGCTTATTAATATTTACAACAACCCTGCGGGTGGTTTGGAGCTGAATGTGGCCATTTATATTATCTTTCCTGTGATGACTGATGTCTAGAAAAGTCAGAAAGTCCCAACTGGACCCAACTGGTCTCCAGCTCCAAGTCCAGTGTCTTTTATTCTTTGGAAGGTGAACATTTAGCAGTAATTCCAAGAAAATACTAAGCATAGATTTTTTTTTAAGACTGCAGAATAAAATTACTCCCCTAACCTTTCAAAGTTATGTGCTCTTATCCTCTGATGTATGCATCAGTGCCAGACACACAGAGTCACTCACCCCTTGTGCCATTTGAGCCCAACAACATCATCTGCAGTCAGTGTATTACCTCCATTCCACAGGCAGGGACACAGAATCTCAGAGACATTAAGGAAATTGCGCAAAGTCCCTCACCTTGCAAATTATAGATCCAGGGTTCAAAGTGAGGTCAAGCAAAGCCCATGCTTGTCCTACCCCTCCTTGGACTACCTCTCTTACTTAAAATTACTGACATCTGTCAGAAAATTTTAGAGACAGACATGAGAAAACAGGGAATAGTTAAAATACACAGATAACTGCCAATTCTCATTTTGGCATTTCTGCCAGATCTTTAATTAGAAAAACAGTACAGTTACGTGGTCAAATTGACTGGTTTGCAATTCCCTGCTTCCCCCTGGCTACACTCTGCTGGAGTGAAAACCGCCAAAAGGTGTCTGTGACAACACACCAGACAATATGTTTCTGTGTAATCAAGATTTGCTTTTATATATGTGCTCCGTTTAAAGAGTCACTTTCAGATATCACAATTTTATGTTTTAAATAGGAAATTCATAATATCGCTAAGAAGCAACATAGGCTTGGAAGCTCAAGATGAATGTTTTGAATCATGATAGCAGGCTAACATCTCTCATTTCTGTCCCCAAAGCATACCTGCATTATGACACAAAGGTGCCAGGAGAATGTGGAATGATTTTGTTTCTTTTGAAAGGGAGATAGAGGTGGAGATGATCAGGAAAGGTTAGCAAGCAACTGCCAGCATCCAAAAGAGAAAGAATCAGAACACAATCTCTTTTTCTTGTCAAGTATTTTTATCCGGTTTTATAATAAACAGAAACATCTTTTATTATTAAAAGGTATCTTTCCAAGACAGCCGTAGGACGTTATCTTTGTAGAGTCCATCAAGTCAGTTGCTTTAAAATGCAATCGATCATAATAGAACTGAGTATGACAAAGAACATACAACCAAGTTTTAAGAAATTCCATTATCTGACATTCACATGCGCTGTTTTTCAAAACCTGCTTTTAGAAACCGTTAAGAAATTCAGGGTGTAGAATCTTAAGAAAATATAATGAAAGTATAGATTGTTTCTGATTTTTAAGCTATCTAACTCACATATAAAATTCAGATAAACATATTCACTGCCACTTCTTTCCTACTCATACCACTCAGGATCCCCAGTGACACCGCCATAGTGTGAGATATAGTGGCTTCAGGGGCAGAATAAAGGACAGTATTATGAAAAGAAGTTACAATGTTGGGGAGCTGACTCCAGAATGATGAGTTGAAAAATCATGGGCTTTGGAATCAGTGGGAATGGATTTAAATATCAGCTTTATTGCTTACTAACATATGACCTTTAACAAGTTACTTAACCTCTCTGAGCCTTGTTTCTGACTCTATAATAAAAGGACAATAATACATGCCTCATGAGATTACTGAAAGGATTAAATAAGGTGATACACATGTAACCCTAAGTGAAGCCATACCCATGCGGTCCAGCTCCAATGGAGTGCCAGAGTTAAAGAAGCACAGCATTTACGAGCTAGCAATCATGGAAAAGCTATTCCAATTTTATTTAAGTTTCTCAACATTAAAGAGAATGCGGTCATAACCAATTGCAATATTTCTCACAGCTGCTTCTTTCTTCTATCTAATTCACTTGTATCCCCTGGAGTTCCTCATTTACCTACAACCACGGAGTGTTCTCCTCACTTTTCCTGTCACTCCCACCTCACCACCCCTGCTATCCATTTCACCGCTTTCTTAGTCTTTATTACAAATCTGACTTAACATCTTTTGAAAAGTTCCTTCTCCTCAACTTTAGCCTCTCCAATTCTATGCTTCTTTCGTCATTCTGCCTAACAAGCATAGAGGAACCTTTCTGAGAAAGAAAGATGAGTGGTTTGTTTTGGAAGGTGAAGGTTGGCAGATAAGGAGGTTTAAATTAAACTGGAAAATACAGGCTTTTACTGTGGTAGAAAATCTGCCAACATTCTACATTGATAATTTTCACCTCATGATGTAGGTAAAGAAAATAGCACATGGTCTGGCGCAAAGTAAAATCCCAGTATTTGTTAATCCCTCTTTCAGTGCTAAATGAATAGATATCTGTTCTAGATATCTAATGTTCTAATAACAAACTCACCCAAATTAAGTAACTCAAAAGAACAATGACTGTTACCTCTCATGGTTCTATGATTGACTGAGCTCACTTGGCCATTTCTTACCTGGGGTCTCTCATGTGATTGCAGTCAAATGGCACTTGGGCCTGGAGTCATCTGAAAGCTCAGCTGGACAGTTCAGTGTCCCAGCTGGGATGAGTGGAAGAGCTGGAGACTGGCCAGGTACATTTTCTCATTCTCTCTCTCTCTCTCTCTCTCTCTCTCTCTCTCTCTCTCTCTCTTTCCCTCCCTCCCTCCCTCCATATTCTCTCTTCATGTGATTGCTTTGGGCTTCTTCCCAGCATGGCCATCTCAGGGTGGTTAGAGTTCTTACCTTGTATCTGGCTTCCTCAAGCATTCCAAGAGACCCAGATAGAAGCTACAAGGCTCCCTATGAAGTAGCCTGAGAATTTACCAAGGCATCACTTTTGCAAGTTAAAAGCAAGTTACAGGGCCAGAGAAGACTTAAGGGAAGGAAACTACATACTCAAGAGCATGAAAACTGGGATGTACAGTTGATTGGGGAGCCATCTTTGGAGACCATCTATCTTATAGACCATTCATCATATCCAAAACCCTTTTATCCCCATTTTAGAAATTTAGATGTGTTTTGTTATACTTCACAGTTACTTTTTCTGAAGATAGAGAACTTGGGTCAGATCAGCAGCTTCCTACATTAATCCAACAAAATTCATTATGAAAACATCTAGTCCCTTCCCTGTTGGAGAAGCAGTGGAGCCCTAAAATCAGATGGCTTGAGTTTGACTCTTGACTCCACCCTATAATATCTCTTAAAGCTTGAGCTGGTTTTTTATCCCAACATTTCCAGCCTGCAACTGCATCAAGACCCTGGTGATGAAACATCTTAGGCTCATCCAGGAATGATAGGCACTTGACAGTGGTTTCAAAAAGTACAGGTAATATAATTTGTAATGTAAATATAGGAAATAAAAGTCGGGTTACTGGCAAGCATGTTTAAGGATAGAAGCTAATGAAATTTGTACTTATTTGGATTTGTGACATCTCCAAACCATTCTTGTCTTTACTTCATTGGGAAATGATGCAAAACAGCACCCTACCTGGCCTAAACTTTTTAAATCCATTTTATTGTATTGGTAAGAATTCAACCAATGGCAAATTCATTTGGATGAGCAAGTACAACCAAAGCTTTGCGGAAAAATGCAATAAAATCTGGTAGGTAATTCTTGGGAGCACAGCTGACTAGAAGTGAGTGAAATGTGGGGGGAATGGTTTCTAAGATGGGTTTGAGAAGCTACATCCTCACCATTCACCGGAAGAAGGCAAGTAAGGATCTGCTGATCTTTCAACAAATCTTTAGAAATCAAACAATAGAAACACCAAAAGGGCTCAAAGTCTTCCTAGGTTTGGCCATGAGGTTGGGGTATTAAAATAAAGTTTGGGGTAGGAGTGAGGTACCTCAATGGAATAAGAAGTATGTCATCCTTTTGAGATGTTGTCCCCAAATTCATAGTACAGATAAACCAAGAGAGGGAGTCGAGAGCTCTATCAGTCAGGTTCTGCATCAGCAATAGAAACCAACTCTGGCCAACTTGTACAAAAAGGAATTCTTTTGGAAAGATATAACACTAGCATGTCAGGGGTGGGGAACATCCAGCCTGCAGGCCATATAAGGCCCACAAACTCATTTGGGCACTTATGAAAAGGTATTAGGGGTGAGTTAATTAAATGTTTGACCAAATATAGGAGGCTAATTTTTAAGTTGATGATTGTATAAGGGACTAGATATTTTTATAATTAATTTTGTTGGATTAATGGAGGAAGTTGCTGATTTGACCCAAGTTCTCTATTCTTGTTATGGAATTATGTTATAAATATCCAAATGGTCCTCGGCAGAAAAAAAGGTTCCCCACCCCTGATAAATGGATAGAAAAAGAGGGTAGGTAAAAAGCATACAGGCCTAGGCATCTTCAGAAGATCTCAGTAGCAGGACTTACTAAGGTGTTTCCTGGACAAGAAAGAATGAACCATCACAACCATTTTCAGTCTTTGCAGCACTAAGTTCAAGGAGAAAAACAGCAATTAGTCTAGCAAGGGTAGTTTTCCCAGCCACTGGCTTAAAAAAAAAGGACAATTACCATAATTCAAATACCATTTTTAATGGGAGAGGGGTAATTCCTACAGATGAGTGCCTTTGTCCAAAGGTGGTGAACTGCCCAAAGCAACATATATCTATTACAAAAGTCAGTAATAGATAATATGCAATAGCAATAATACCAGTAGTGAAATGAGGGTCCTGCCTTAGCAGGAATAATAATCAGGCACATGGAAGGGGAGAAGGGCAGTAGCATGTGGCTGCATTGCCAGATAAACCAGAAATGGCTTATTTTGCCTTAAGAAGCTAAGAGGCAGTTGAGAAAGAGGGATAATTACCATCTAGAGACAACTCTAAAAAATAATAGCTCTGTTATTATTGTGTACCGCATTTGATCCTCCAAACTCCTACAGCCAAGAGTCATCCCAAACACAGAAGATCCAAGCACTTATGAAAAGGAAAGGGCTCCTAGAAAATCAAATATTAGTTGGAACTAATTAGTTCTGTTTGTCATCCTGTTGATTTCTTTGAGGGATTGGGGGTTGGAGGAGAGAAGTGGAGGTAGGTGACTTGGGTGCTCTGGAGAAGTAGGGGCTGCCCAGGTGAAGTGCAAGAGCTTAGGGTAGGCACATGAAGGTTCATGTGCTTGAAGAAATGGAGACCTGCAGCGGGGAAGGGCAGTTAGGGTAGCCTTCGATCCTGGAAGGGCGGCAGAGCACTTTTTCCTTTTCATCTGCAGAGAACTTACATGGTCCGCCAGTCTGGACCTAGAACTCAGACTCCTATTGTCATTCAGCCACGTTAGAGGTCAAACTGGTTTCCACCCATAGAAAATGGCTTGCAACCAAATCCCCATTTATAACCTTGCGGTTGGGGGAAAATGCATCTTGGGTTTCTAACCACTGGCTTATAAAACTTTTGGAGCATGGCTTTTTCACAGATTAGGCAATATCTATACTGTATCATTTATACTCTGTGATTTTGTTGGTAAGGTTTATTCTGAGTGATTTGGCCTGGGGAGTTCCATCATCAAGCAAACATTCATCCCTCATGCATGTAATTTGGTTAAGCCCTTAATAATGCACAATGACTTTTATCATGTCTGCCTTGAATTTTTATTTAGTCTGGCTGATTAACTGGCTCAAATCCTGTGCCTGTGTGGAGAACAGATAAACAAAGGTTTAACAAACTCATGGGTACCTTACACTCTCCCCAGGACAATGAGAGAGTGGGAGCTTCTCTGAGGTACCTGTCAGGGTGCTTGCTGTCTGCTGGGAAGCACACCCAGGTAGCCAGAGGCTAAGCAGGGGGCTCTGGGGAAGGAGTCAGATTATCCAGATCAGGACACTCAGGGGACAGGAGGCAGTGGAGGATGGGAAACTATAGGCTCTTCGCAGAGGATTATATCTGTGCCCAGTTGAGTGAGATGTCTTTCCCCTTTCCCTTAGTCTGTCCTCCCACTCCCTGCCCTACCCAGGGAGAACCTAAAATCAGAAGAGGGAAGAACAACAGTGCAAGCACAGACCAGTCCTTTGGAGGGAAGGAGAGGGGGATGGAACTTTAAGCTGGACTGGACAGAGTGTGTGTGTGTGTGTGTGTGTATTGAACATCTTAAGAAAGCCATACCTATGACAATTTTACAATGTAAAAAAACAAACAACTGCATGTTTTTTGTAGTTAACTTGTTGCTTTCTATTAATTTAGAAAAACTATAAAAGTTAAGAATATAGCCTGATGGGGTTTTGATCTTAAATCATCAATATGTGCTAATCATGAAGTTTTTTAAAAACAGTCAGAAAAGCTCTGGATGGTGTGGCTCAGTAGGTTAGGCATCATCTCTCATGAACTGAAAGGTTTCTGGTTTGATTACTGGTCAGGAGATATGCCCAGGGGGCAAGCTCAATCCCCAATGTGAGGGAGGGAGAAGAGCGCAAAGACAGCAGCTAGCTGATTGATGATTCTCACATCAATGTTTTCTCTCTCTCTCTAAAAAAAAAAAAAATCAATAAAAATATTTTAAAAGAAACAGGAAAATCAGATTGCTGTTGGAAATTAAGCCAAATAATACTGTTTTGCAGATTGAGAATTTTAAAATGTTCAATTATGACCTTAATCTTTCTGTACCTCAGTTTTCTGTATCAGCAAACACAGATTTTGCAAATGAAGTCAAAATGAAGAGCTCTTTTTGGCAGCTGGAATCTATGCAGCCAATGTACAGCAGCAGCAATATTTTCAACCGTGAAGTGGGAAAGTTGCATTAATCTCTACATGTAATTCTAGCTCTGAACTCCAAAAAATGTAATGCCAGCAAAAAACATGAGTTTTTCACAAATGCCAAACTCCAGGCTGAGAGCAAATGTACCATGGGGTCATCTTGTATTACAGTGACTTAGATCATGAGAAAATAGTTCGGGTTGCATGCTGTTTAATGGCTCATCGGCTACCGAAAGTGGAGTTCTCCAGAGTCATTTATGTGTCAAATGAATATATAGGCTAAAATCGCAACCAAGAACTATTCCCTGAACACATACCATCTGGAAATAAATAACATAATTTTACCGCTGGGTGAAATAGAAAACATAGAACTAAAAGACCAATAGGTAGCAATAAACTAAGTAATCCATACCCCCTTGATCCCATTAAGTCTAAATTATAAGACCTACTGAATGCCATTGCAGAAAATCCCACCTCTTTCCTCAGTTTCTCTAAATAATCTGTTTGTGAATGTGTGTGTGTGTGTGTGTGTGTGTGTGTAGTTTAAGAATGCTAGAAATTTAAGTTTTATGAAAAATGAACAAAAGACTTTGGCATGCTATTTTAATTTAATTGCTGGGACTTGAGATTTTATTTCAATAGGATATATTTAGTGTAGTTTTAGCGTTCCTACTAAAAGTTTGTAAGACACTTTACACTGGGTTTATTGGCAGGAAGCCTATAATTGATAGTTTTAGTTTTCAAATAAATTTGTATAAGGTCAAATTTCCGAAGAAAAAAAATGGCTGGTTTTCCAAAACATTTGAAAGGGTGGAGAGTGCTCCATTGAGATTTTGCTATTTAGTATTTATTAATGTGGGTTGATTCTGGTTGGCAAGAGCAGCGATCTAGCTAGACATAGCCCCCTATAGGGTGCATGTGAAGGCAGAACACAAGTAGGACAAAGGGAATTTGCTGGCATTGAACATCAGGGATTTCTGATGACTGAAACCACAGCTAACATGATCCTCACTTCTGCTCTCATTTCAGCTCCTATTTTTAGGGCAAAGAACTTGAGACTTGACATCTGAAGTTAAGTTTAGTGATTGATATAAAATGGAGAGTTAATGGAAAGTCTCTTCCTACTCAAAATACATCATCAGATTTGGATAAAATACACTTGCCTCAAATGCTAAAAGAATATAAAGAAATGACAGTGAGGAGAGAAAAGGAGACCAGTTTGCTGGCTGGATCTGATCCTTGGCTGAATTCCATCTGGCTTGTGGCACACGCTCCCAGATTTGACTTGAGTTAAGGCTGCAGTAGTGAAAATGCAATAAGATGTTATAAACACTTAGAGGTGATGTTCTATATTAAAATATGAAGACAGGCCCAGCCAGTGTGGCTCAGTTGTTGAGCATCGACCTATGAACCAGGAGGTCATGGTTTGATTCTCAGTCAGGGCACATGCCTGGGTTTCAGGCTCGAGACCCAGTAGGGGGTGTGTAGGAGGCAGCCAATCAATGATTCTTTCATCATTGATGTTTCTCTCTCTCTCTCTCTCTCTCTCTCTCTCTCTCTCTCTCTCTCTCTCTCTCTTTCTCTCTCTCTCTCTCCCCCCTCTGTCTCTCTCCCTTCCTCTCTAAAATCAATTGATATATAATATATATAATATATATAATATATTATATATATTATATATATCATATATGAGGCGTAGTGCACTGGTCAGGTCTCTAGTGGCTGGTGACAGCCGGCTGGGTACTCCCTCCCTTCCCCTGGCCAGCCCTGGCCTCTGGTCAAACTACCAGAAGAACTCCCAGTCAAGGGGAAAATTTGCATACTATGCTTTTATTACACACTAGGGGCCCAGTGCACAAAAATTTGTGCACTCGGGGGGTCCCTCAGCCCAGCCTGTGCCCTCTCACAGTCTGGGACCTCTCAGGGGATGTCCACCTGCTAGCGTGCCTGGCCAGCCTGGGTGAGGGGCGGATGGCTGTTTGCAGGCTGGCCAAACCCCCCAGTGTAGACCCTCACCCCATTGGGGTGTGGCAAGCCTGGGTGACAGGCTGAGGGCCATTTTCAGGCGCCCACAGCTCCTTCAGGTTTTGGGTCCCTACTGGGGTGTCTGGGCAGCCTGGGTGAGGGGCTGAGAGCCATTTTCAGGCTTTCAGGCTGCCCACAGCTCCCATTGACCCAGGATCCCAGTGAGGCTGGCTGGAATCAGGTTTCTAGGGTTTATTTATCTTCTATAATTGAAACACTGTTGCTTTGAGCTGA
>PVJC01042279.1:0-15005 GCA_004026665.1 Murina feae
CTCCCCGATGCCCCGCAAAGGGCCTGGGAAGCCCACCAAGCAGGCCGCCAACCCCCTGCCGCCTCTTACCCGCTTCCCGGTGCCCTCCAACCCTGCCGCCTCTTTCCCACTCACGGGTCCTGGGTCCTGCGCTGTCCCGCCCTGCAGCCGCTCTGTGCACTCGGGAGGTCCCTCAGCCTGGCCTGTGCCCTCTCGCAGTCTCGGACTCCTTGGGGGATGTCCACCTGCTGTCGTGCCTGACCAGCCTGGGTGAGGGGCTTTCAGGCTGCCCACAGCTCCCATTGACCCAATGTCCCAGCAAGGCTGGCTGGACTCAGATTTCTGAGGTTTATCTCCTATAATTGATGCTGTTCCTTTAAGGCCTGGCATTTGTTTATCTTCTATAATTGATACATTGTTCCTTTAAGGCGGCCTTCTAACTGAAGCCTCCTCTGCCTCACCTCACAGCGTCTATAATGAAACAATTGTTACTTTTACTGGTTAGGCCCGGGCTGCTCTTTCCTTCAGCTCCCGAGGATTCTATGATTGTTATATTGTTTCAAAGGTGTATTTAGCTAGAGCCAGTTTAATCGGAGCTGAGCTGAGCGGGCGCAGCTTCACTTTCGCTCCTGCCGCAATGGAAACTGCCCTTTACTCAGGTCCGTGAGTGGCGGCCTCCATGTTGGCTGGGCTAATTTGCATACAGCCGCTCTGATTGGCTGGTGGGCGTGGCTTACCCTATCTCGGATAAATGGTTAATTTTAATATTTCGCTTTTATTAGTTTAGATATCCAGCCCATTACAGTTCTCTCCATCTTCACCACCCCCACCCTCACCTGCTATTGTCTCATAGTTGTTTTACCCACGTGTTCTTGAGACTCTGATCAATGCACTCACCATGATCTAATCACAAGGCATGTTTTCCATGCCACTGATGGCATTCTATTCTCTTTCAACAAAGACGTAACTCCTAGCATTGCCTGTGAAAGGGCTCAGCTAACCTTTTTCTTCTAAGAGGATAGGTAATAAATATTTAGGTTCTGTGGGCCATAGTCTCTGTTGCAGCTTTTCAACACTGTTATTGTCATGAAAAAGCAGCCATAGACAATGTGTAAACAAATATGTGGCTGTTTTCCAATAAAACTTTATACTGATTATACTGATAATATTCTTTCCCACAGTAGGGCATTCACACTATCTTTCTCTATGCCTGGCTATTTACCTGGTTCGCTCTTAATCTTCATTCAGATCTTGTCTCAAAGCCACTTACTCAAGGAAGACCTCTTTGGCCTTCCACCTCAGCATAGTCTCTCATATCCTCGCACAGCCTTCCTCCAGAGCACCAGTAACTAACTGACAATTCTTATCTTGCAATGATTTGAGTAAAACTGGTTTCCTCCACCTCCTAACCACTAAACGGTAGTAGAGCAAGAGCAGTATCTTTCTTACAGTGCCCAGCATATTGTTGTTGACTAAGTGAATAACTGAATGAGTGCCTAGGTGAATTATTCCCCTCCCACCACCCCCTTCCCCTTCCCCTTCCCCGCCCCCCCCCCCATCCCCCGGTTCCAACGTCACATTGCGGCCTGTACCTGTTGTCTCAAGTCCACTCTTCTTAACTTGTTCCTAGCACTGTTTCTCTCTGCCTTTTCCCATATCCGTCTCCCTTTTCTGTGCATTCGGAGTCATTCCTATTGCTGCTAGCTTCCCTGTCTGTCCTGTGCATGTGCCTGACTTTTCTGGTAAGTGTTCCTCTAATTTTCCTTTGGCCCTCAAATGCTCATGTCATAGATTTGTCAAATCTCTCCCGCTAAAACCTCCTGGAACACACTAATGCTTTTATTGACTTGTTGCATTGAGGGAGACCCTGCATTCTGGGAAATGAATAGAAGGGTGTGAAAGAGGACTTATAAGATTTGAACATATGTATGGCAATTTGAAAGGATTCAAAGAAGCAGGCTCTTGCTCTGGATTGGTTGCTGCTGTCAGGAAGTGAGGCTAATTCATTGATGGGCACCTGAATAACTATTTTCTAGGAGGTGGAGAAGAATGGAGTACAGCTAAACGTGTAATTTATGAAAAAGCAGTGGTTACTCCTATGAGCCAGATTAAGGTGATATTTGTGTGTGTGTTTAATTGTTTGGACAACATTCTTGTTTTTATCTGTTAAGACATAATTACAGAACATTCTTCTTTTGCCTTGATCCAAAAAAGTCACAGGGCCTTGTCTGGTTTAGTCATTGTTTGAAATAATTTATATTTGATAGGAGGACACCATGGCACAGCTGAGAGTGGCAGGCCAGTTCCTAGCAGCACCAAGCCAGCTCTCGGCTTTCAGTAGCTGCTGTTCCTTTTCTCAAAGAGAGTCCTCCCAGGGAAGAGGGGGTGCACATGAAGGGTGTCCACACACAAAGGCTCTCTGTGCCCAGTTCTGTGTCTGGTAGTCTGTGTCCAGGCAGGCCAACCTTGGCCAGCATGTAATGGAATTTCAAGAGTGAATACTTGTATTTATCTTTTTTTTTTTCATTTTGTCCTAGTTGAAAAGTCACATTAACTTATGAAGTCAGATAAATAAAATTCCTCACTTATTGAAAAATGCATGGCATTCTTTGGCCTGTGCTCACCATTATAATCACAGATAAGAATTGGAAAGCACAACAGCCTTCAATAATGTCCCTCAAATACACCCTCTAAAAAAACATCTCTTGGGGAATTTTGCCAAAATTCTCTATAACGTATCAACTGAGAAGACAAACAACTAAATTTTGGAAAAGTGCCAACTGACCAGCATTAATTATTGGCTGTAGCCATTGCCCCTGAGTATGACATGTGAAATAGATTGATGAGAAGCCAAGTGTAGTGTAGCCTGGGGGCTTTGATAAGGAAGTGTCTGTATCCTGTAGGCAGAGTTTGAGGTTTCAGGTTAATTCAAGACAGTTTGGTATACGGGGTTGCCTTTATGGAGCATAAAGACCCGATTCACCCCAATTGCTTTGGGATCAGTGAAGCACAAGTTATGGAGGTTTTGGAAGTCTCTGTTCTATACCTATCTGTGGAAGAAGAATTTTTACTCTATATGAGGCTATGCAAAGGCAGCGGTTGGTCAGGCCAAAGCTGACTAGAGTGAAATGCTAAACCATTGATTGGACATACAACTTCTTGGTTGGGGCAAATGGTGTTGAACTTGAAATAATTTGGTAAATGTCGAGTATCACACACATATAATGAATAGGTATTAATAACATTGCTATTTATAATTTGATCATATAAAGTAAGCTACAGGTAATTATCTGAAAGAGAGAACATTGGAATGTCATGTTGAGGGGGAAATGCTCAGAAATACAGAAATAAAAGAATTTAAAGTGAGACCTAAGAAATATCCCACATCCTGAGCCTTCACACAACTTTTAATTATTTTACTGAGTAGGTTGCTTATCTCACTCCTCAAAATATTTACTACTTTTCTTTAGTTTTGTCACTTTCTTTTTCTTCACAAACATCCTGACCTTAAATTTGACAAAGAACATTAGAATCAGTGGGGAGGACTACTTGACTCACCTACAAGCAAATCTGCAGCTAGTAACATTTGACCTCACTTAGTGAGGACCCCTCGCATGTGTGGTTAATGCTTTTTTTGTGCCTTCGATTCTCTACTTCTCTATCTTACTAGTGGATCTTTTTCTTAAGCTCGCTCTCTCTCTCTCTCTCTCATCGTCAACATTCTCCTGTCTCTATTAGCTCTTTTATTTCAGCATACAACATAATCAAGCCTTTCCTATGAAAAAGAAACGCTTTCCAAGATCTCGATTTCTTACTAGCTATTCTCTATTTAGGCAGTGAGAAGTAGGGGTATCTTGTTTCCCTAACACATTGGTTTCTTGAAAGAGTCACCTACGCTCACTGTCTCTCACACCTAAATGCTCATTTATTCATCAGCCCACTGAAATTTTTCATCTCTTCCAATTCTACTGAGGAAACTTTTTTCACCCAGATCACTCTCTTAAGATCCCAGTTCAAGTCTGGTATACAAATTGCATAGCAAATTTCTCAAAAACACCAATGTGGCTTAACACAATAATTTTTATCTCTCTTGGTTTCCATTTGTCAGAAAACTGGTTAGGGCACAATGGGGACAGCTTGTCACTGCTCCACAGTCTGGAACACTTAAAGCCTGGGGACTGAAACCACCCTGCACATTTTCAGAGGCTGATGATGGCTAAAACTGAGCTTTAGCTGGGTCTCTCAACTGAAACACTTTATGTGGCTTCTCCACATAATCTGGGCTTCCTCACTACATGGTGACTGTATTCCAAAGGGAAACATCCTGAGAGACAGAGCCAGCTGGAAGTTTTTTATGACCTGGACTTGGAAGTCCCAAAGCACCACTTCTGCCATATTCCATTGGTTGGACAGTCACAGGTCCCCTCTCAGACTCACTTGTATCACTGCTTCCTGTTGACTGTATAAAGTATCTATCTCAAAGAAATAGTGTTGTCAAAAGCTTATTATTTAAAGAATCACAATATTTTCTTAGACATCAAATGTCTCTTAAGAAACAGTTCGGATAGTAAAGTATAAATTAATTAAACACCCTAATATTGGGTTTCCTTTTTGAAAATATGTACAAGACCAGAGAAATGAAGACCTGGATTTAATAATTCTTTTAGAGGAGCATGGCAGATTTGTATACTCCATTCCATTCTAGCCCAGCCTATCACCCTGAAGAACGTTGCTGCTTACACTCAGAGATTAGCTTGATTAGACTCAAACTGAGAACTCTGTCTTGCCTGTGTTGAGCATCAGGTAGTCTCTCACTTCAGTTACACTTTGGTTCATTCCATGTAAGCATAGTTCAGAGATCAGCCAAAGACTTAGGCAGAGTTTATACACAGAATTGGGTGTTTCCTTCTCTGGCTGATTTTTTGGCATTTCCTTCTCACTCTCTACTCTGGTTGTCGCCCATTGCCCCTCTAGGAAACAGATGAATGTTTCATTCTCACATCGATGTTTTTCTTTCTCTCCCTATCCCTTCCTCTCTCTCTCTAAAAAAAAAATAAAAAAAAAATCAGTTGTGTTTTTTTTTTTAAAGCATATCCTCAGGTGAGGATAAAAAAAACAAATTTGTTTTTTTTCCAAATAATTAAAAATATATAGTATTTTATATACATTATATACAGTGACTATATAAATACTGCATAGAAGTATATAGTAATCATAAAGTATGAAAGAGAAGGGATATAAAAAAAACTGCCGTAAAGGACAAAGAAGGATATTTTATTGTGATAAAAACATTTAGTAAGAGTTAAAAAGTGGAAGGAAATTAACCATTGAATGCTAAGAATGCAGAGGATTTTTTTCCCCTCTTCTTAAGTGTTTCTTGTGTTTCCATATTTTCTAAAATCAGTTAATATTACTTTTAAATAATTTAAAAGTGTTACAAAATTCTATCAAAAAATAAGGGGACTAATTATTTATTGGAGAGCAGTAACAATTTAAACAGCAAACTATGACCTGAAAACCATAATCCTTGTGATTTTAAGATGAGTAGTTAGTTTAGCATTAAATATCAGTAGTCAGTTCAGCACCTCAATAAAATAAATAATAAGCCCATAGTGCCTCCATTGAAATGTTTCTATAAAATTCAAAAACATTCCAAATTATATCTCCAGTGATGGTACTATTTCTACAATTTGCTGTAATAATAACAACAGTAACAGACTATCAAACCTATGTAGTTAATGAAGTCACCCGCTGTTATTATAACTAACCCAAATAACATCAGCATAAGAAGTTACAGATATTTAAATAAGAAAGAATAATTAGAATGACAGGGTATTGCTTTCTCAAACCCTGAAACCCCAAAGTATTTTCCACTTTAACTAAACGTCACTAAAAATGTTTGGTAGGTGGCAGAGATTCCCCCCAAGGTCTAAATCCAACCACAATTTTCCAGGCCAACAATTATCACGTTCTGCATCTTTACTCAAGAACAGCTAGAGAAGGGGCATGCATTTTGCAGAAAAAAAAATAAATCCATGCGTAGGTGTGAGTCTCATTACCCATGCTTGGCTTCTCATTCTTTCCAGTCTTATGTCAGAGAAGAGGACATTCTTCCGGGTCATTTTTCTCCATCGGGAAATCAAAGCTTAAATTTCTTTTAAGAAATTTAAAACCCCAGCTAACAATTTTGAATCATTTCCTTAAAATTCCAGAGCTTCCAGTTGACCAGACTCATTACACAGAAAATAACAAGTCCTCATCTTCAACGAAACTCCATTCCAAAGCAGTAGTTTGGGGGGAAAGCAAAGAAACAAACAAACAAAAATGACAGGTGGAACTGATGCTGGGCAAACAGGAAAGAGATCATCTGAGATTAAATGGTGCATTTCCAGGAGCAAGAACACAGGCAAGCTGTCTCATCCTCTTCCTGCTCCTCTGTCTGATACCACGTTGTGGATGAGACTCCTGATTCCCAGTTAGTAGACTCTAGCCATGGGCTTCTGTCCTCTGAATAAGGGGATGGGCTCCTCGCCTCTGCATATCGAGGCAGTTCTCTCATTTCATAGTGAGTCCCTTCATAGGATGAAACAGGGTACATGTTAGCTCCGTGACTATATCTGATCTGGGCACCAGTGAGTTGAGGTATAAGGGTTTGCATTTGGAAGGAAAGACAAAACAGCTTGCAGACAATTTTATCCTTATTGGAGACTTTTTTGGGCTTCCTACAGTGTCCTCCTAAAATAGCTGGTGCTGCTGACTCACTTGCTTTGGGGGGCACACTTACTGTGGCCAAAATTTTATGCCACTTGAATGAGAGATCCTAGATTAGCAATGTTGCTTGGCAACACAGCACCACCTCTCCCCAAGACTTTTTCACTTTGACTTACCTACCATTTAAATTTAAACTTTCAGAAAGAGCACAGATGGTTTTAAGATTTAGCATTTAATATTTGCAAAGGAAAAAAACCACCCACTCAATTCCAATTTATTCTCCTAGCACAAAACATTCTAAGTTTTTTTTTTTTGTGCTAAGCAGTTCCATTTATATCTATGTGAAATATCCTTGCCATTTCATTCTGTCTTCATCCCAGCTGTTCTCAACACTACCCACACTAAAAAAATTTCTCCCTATATGCATTTTTGAGTGTGCAGTAGTCTAAGTAAGCCTCAGCCTGACACCATAACACCACTGACCAAAGAGAGAGAGAGAGGAAGAAAGAAAGAAAAAAACAGGGAGGAAGGGAAGAAGGGCAAGAGGAAAGAGCAGGAAGGGGGTTGCATCTGACCATTCAATAAATTGCTCTACTATATGTGACAACCTCTATTTTCAGGGACTTATACACAGACAGAGTATCATTAAGATTCAAACACAAGTAATGTGAACACGTCTCCAAAATACAGCATATCAACCAATTTTTGTAAAGAATTTAAAAGAAAGATATTTATCACAGTACTAAATACAAGTTATTTAATTCATCCAAAACGAGGGAATGATTTCGGATGTATTACTACATGTGATAGAGATACAATGACATCCCCATGTGGACAATTGACGTGGTGAATTATTTAAAGACAAGGAAAGCTGCTAACAGTACATTACATTGTTAAGTGTAAATGTAGGTTTTAAGAATTGCATGTAGAGCATGGTCCCATTTGTTGCAAATATAAAGGTCGCTGTGTGTATGTGTGTAATAAAGGCGAAAGGGTACCAACATTTCTCTTTAAATGGTCAGATTATGGGTGATGTTTATTTTATCCTTTTTCTATAACTTTTTTCATGTAAGTAAATACATACTAGTTTTATTATAAAGAAAATAAGCCAATTCAAGTTGCTTTTATACATGTTGTTCTGTAGACTAAATTGATTATCAATTTCATATTGTGCTGATTACTCGCCTACTGCGGATTCATCTCCAAACCCATCCGCCTATACTTGCTTTGAGGTGCTGAGGTTGCTGATATGCAAATAATCTTTGTTTCTTTCTGGCTGGATTACCGTTAGATTCTACCAATAGGGGCACTACAAGAGACTGACAGGAAAAAAAAACAGGGGGAAGGAGCATGCTCTTTCTATTTGTTTGGTTCTGTGGGTGTCATCATCCCAGCCATGGCTGTCATGCTATGGGCAACCACAATTTGTTTCACTCGCTAGCTGTTTTCATTTCTCCCTCTGTAGTACCTGCATGAAGCAGGCAGTGTCCCCTCCCAGCTACTACCCCTATTTACAGAGCTACGCTTCAAATAGCCAAGTTTGAGTGGGGACCAGAGCAAGGGAAGGCTCTGCAGCAAGTCCAGGCTGCAGGGCAAGGTGTTTCTCCACTTGCACACCCACAGCTGCAGAGTCTAAGATGCTCAGTGTCTCTGACAGCGCATGGTGTCTCCACAGGCTCCAATAGGAGGTCACAGTGCAGACCTCTGGGGTGTGGGGCAAACCTATGTTCTCTGTGGGGAAATTAATGTCCAATTGTCCACACGGCACTTGAGTAGTTTCTAAACTGTGAGCACAGGCGGGGAGCACACTTACTGGATTCTCAGAGCAGGTATTAATACTTTCATGTGCAAAAATAAAAGTCCATAAAAACTACAGCAACCATGAAAAGGCAGAGAAATAAAAATTCAGATAAGTTCACTAAAGAAATCCAGTCACCTGAGGACAAATGGCACAACTTCAGATTGGCTATCCTGTTTATGGGATGTATTAGGTGGTGACTCTATTACAATTTAGACTTCATGTTTATCTCCAGGTAAAACTAACAAAATCTGAGGAGTACTTAACATCACCCAGAGATGGATACCATGACTTTCTGGAGATGGACACACTATTGGGACTCTGTGTCTCCCTTTTTCCAGAGAGAGGGGAGAGCAAAGAACTATTGCATGATTGCATCATCTTCTAGACAAGAGTATACCTTTTGCTTTATGAGAATTCAAAAATATGTACAGATGTGTATAGATGTAGAGGAGTCAAAGGGTAGACTATACCAGTTTATTAAGTTCAAAAATATGTACAAGCCCTGGCCAGGTAACTCAGTTGGTTAGAGCACCATTTTGATATGCCAAGGTTGGGGTTCAATCCACAGTCAGGGCACTACAAGAATCAACAATGAATGCATAAATAAGTAGAACAACAAATTGATGTGGGTTTTTTCTTTCTCTAATTAACAATAATAAAAAGGAAGAGGAGAAGGAAGAGAAGGAAGAGGAGGAGGAGGAGGGAGAGGAGAGGGGGGGGAGGTAATCAACCCAATCTCTTAAAACAATTCAGTTGTGTTTCTGTTTGGCATCTAAGTCTTTAAAATAAACAGTGTTTTGAAGATAAGCAGTCTTTGTGTGTGATGTCCACAATAGGAAAATCTGTAGAGACACCGAAAACACAGTAGTGATTGCCAGGGACTGGGGGAGAAAGAATAGGAAGTAACTGCTAATGAATACAGGTTTTTCTTTTTGGAGTGATAAAAATCTTCTAATATTAGATAGTGATGATAGTGGCACAACTCTGTGATTATACCAAAAACCACTGAATCACACACTTTAAAAGGATGGATTTTAAAGTTTGCAAATTTCCTCTCAAATAATCTATTCCAAAAATTGTAATTAAAACCAAATAATGAAACTAGGAGATGAATATCTTCATTAATTTCTGCTACAGGAAAATGGTTATTTTATCTCTGTCAATCAACTAAAATAAATCCAGAGAACAGCTTTATGTATTTTGTGAGTAAATCACTATTGTGTGTGTGTGTGCGCGCGCGCGCATTTTCCTAAAAAGGCTCTCTCACTTGAAGAGAGCACTGTAATTTTTCATGGTATTGCTATTTGTTGATCTCTGAGACCTTACAAAGTATTGTAGTTATGGAATAAAAAAAGAGAGAGGGAGTATGAATTGCTAATACTATGAACATGATGCCCAACTTATGTATATGAATTTAACAATGAGAGCTTGTTACTTTCTAACTTTCATAGAACTGAAAATATATGATCGATTAAATATTCATTGTCAGTGATTATCCATTAGAGAATCTATATTTTCATATATTTTATACTTTTATAACGAGTTTCAATATGTAAAAAGTAAGAGGTGTGTGTTCTATTTTAAAAAATTAATTCTACCATTTTAAAACTATATTGCCAAAACAAACAGTGTGATATGTGTGAGATATTAATTCTATTCATCTTTTTATTCATTAAATATCTTTAATTAAGAACCTATGATGCTCCAAGCATTGTGTGACGTGCTGGAAATTCCAGGATGAACGTTTTCTTAGATCTTTGATTCAGTTGGAGTACTGGCCACTTAAAGAACCATGATGAAATGGCCACATTAAAAGGACATGAAAAGGCATAAAAACCTTTCAGCTTGTTTATAATTTCCCATTTTCATTACCCATTAATATAATAAAGTAAAATGATATATTTAAATGCTTTGATATGTTTGTATGCCTGTAGTCACCAAATAAAATGTATTTTAATTGTATTTTTATCTTAATAAAAGGTAGCTTATCAAATGGCAAGATTATAATGAATTGCCTGCTAATTTATAAATATCAGTTTTTCAAAATGGAAAATGATATATAAAATCATATGTATATATTTAATATGGTCAAAGAATCAGATATATTTAATAATATATTATACTCATAAATGTCAAGTTACATTATTGTCCTATTGAAAAATCTTTTTAAAAATGTTCTGTGGAATTTTCTCCCTTTTCCTCACTCCTATTTCTTTCTTCCTTTGGGGTCAGAATTATATTGTTAGAGCAAATAAGGTTGTAATTTTTAAAAAATATAGTATCAACAATAACAAAAAGAAAAAGAAAGAAAGTCAGAAACACAACATTAGCAAAATGCATATTTAACCGAATCTGGGAGATCAAGCCAAACCGCACTTGGTAAATACTCTTTGGAGACAGTAAGGCTCAGAGGTTGTGTTTGCTGTTGTGCTTGAAGTTTGCTTTGCATGGGATCTAAGACACCAGATGACCAGTAATCTCACTTGCCCTTTCTTTTTCTGCTCTCTGTGGGCTCTGTATACAGCTCCTTTCCCCTGCAACCCTGCCTGCCCCTGGCCATTGCCCAGCTTACTTGTTCTTCTAAAGATGTCTGGGATGGTTAGGATTCAGCAGGTCACACCTTAGCCTGTCAGGACCTGGCGCCTCCTATGCCCAGCATTCGTTCATCGCTTCATTTCCCCTCTAAAGGGTCTAGTGACAAGTCTGCCCTGTTAGACACACGTCTCCATGAGCCCCAGGCAGCCAACAGCTTCCCATTTGGTTACCTGTCATAGCTCCTTAGGGCCTGAGAGTCTGACACGCATGGTTCTCAACCTCAGCAAGGGCCTTGCCAAGGAGGGTGAACTGTGAGGTAGACAACATCACTCCAGGGCTTTTAGATTCAATCTGCACAAGGTCAACATTTACAGACGTCTGCTTAGGCACAGATTCACGACAAATACCTTAACGTTTTGTTTAGTTTAATTTTAACTCACCAATCATTTCTTAAAGTTTTGCAAGCGGAGGGAAACTGTACGTGGTACTTAAGTTTTAGAAATTGAACTTATCACACACATGACTAGTTTTGATCTTCACAACAACCTTGCAAAATCAAAGAGTAAATATTTCTTCCATTCCATTGCATTCCCTTCATTCATTTAACTTTTTCTTCTTCTTTTTTTTTTTTTTTTTTTTTTTTTTTTTTTTTTTTTTTTTTTTTTTTTTTTTTTTTTTTTTTTTTTTTTTTAGGGTCTATCCTGTAACTAGCACTGCTCTTTTAGTGGCTGCAAAGACTAATAAAATATTGTCCTTATTCTCCGTGGGCTCCCTGTGTTATGGGAGAGGCATAAAATTAGTAAATGCAATGACAGAGATAAACAAAGGTGAGTACATCCAATAAGGTGAGCTCAGAGGTTATGTGCAAGGGCTGGATGTTCAAAGGAGGGGATGCCTGAGTTGAAGCACAAAGAAGCAAGAATTTGTCAGGAAAACAAAAACACTGACATATTTGCCATTTTTATACTTTCATGAAACTCTATGAGGTTCTTGGATTACTGCCCCTCCTCAGTCATTTCATTCCAGATTTAATAGAAACAAGGCAAAGTCAATTAGCAAATAATGGGCAGAAATAGAACAAAGCAAACTCATTCTGTCTGACTCATATTTAGTGCTGTTTTCATGAAGCAATATTATTTCCTTAGAAGGAGCTAATTTTGTTTCCAAGAAAGTATTGATAATGGAGAGCTGAATTATAGATTGAGACATAGTTGATCTAATGATTAGCTGAAGAACAAAAATACGTTTAAGAATTTTGTCTCAAATACTCCAATTTTCTAATTCCTCCCAACTAAGCAGACAAAACTTTCCATTTACATATAAATTAGGCTTATTATGTGGTAAATATTTTGTGACTTATATGAAGCACAGGCTACCATTCAAACTTTGCTAAATAAAACTAGAGTTCAATTTACAGTTAAATTCTATATTGAAGAAGTTGGATGTGTTTTTTATTTTATTTTATTTTTCAGGAATCATCAGAGAAACATACTGCTACACAGCCAAAGAGAATGTTTTAAAATCATTTTGTTGAATAATTAGAGGAAGCAAAACAGGTAAAAGAACAGGAGTTCATTTCTCTTGTAAGCTTTCCTGGAAAAACAACGGAGGAACATTAAAAAAGATCACTTAGAAAAATTTCACAATGGAAAACCACAAGACTAGCAAGGCCAGCTCTGCCAAGACTCGTTGTATGACTCTGAATACTTCACTTTACAAAGGTGAGCCCTTGTGTTTTCTTTTGTCTGATGGAGATAATGGTCACTATTGTCTTCCAATTTACACGGTTTCAGTGGATTAATTCAATGATATATGGGAAATAATTTTGAAACAAAAACACTATGCATAAGGTACTAAAGAGAAGAATGCTTATATTTATTCTAATAAATTGAATACAGGGTGGGGCAAAAGTAGGTTTAGAGTTGTTCAAATGGAAAATAATGCAATAATTAATAAATAAGAATAAACTCTGTCTCATATACTCACAACTATAAACTTATTTTTTTGTTGTTGTTAATCTTCACCCAAGGATATTTTTTCCATTGATTTTTATATAGTGGAAGGAAGGGAGAGAGAGAGAGAGAGAGAGAGAGAGAGAGAGAGAGAGAGAGAGAGAGAGAGAGAGAGAGAGAGAGAGAGAGAGAGAGAGAGAGAGAGAGAGAGAGAGAGAAAGAGAGAGAATGAACTAGTTGCCTCCTGCACATGCCCCAACTGACTTGGAATCTGCAGCCCAAGTACACGCCCTGTCCAGAAATCGGATCCGAGACCCTCCTGGTGCAAAGGCCAACACTCTGATCACTGAACAACACTGGCCAGGGCTATAGACTCACCATGTATTTGTTGTGTATCAATAAAGAAGAATGTTGTATTAGCAAATATTCAAGGGAAAGACATCTTAGGAAAAGCCTGCGTCTTCTGATGAGTAGATTGTGACAATTCCTGGTGTGCTATTTACAATTTATTTTAAATATGTCAGCATAGATAGTGTGTTATGTGGGTAGATAAGTTAACTCTAACCTACATGCTAGAACGGATTATTAGAAGTATTTTAATTAGGGTAAATAGATGGCATTTGAAAGACCCTAGTCAGTATTGTATGACTTCCGATAACAATGACTTCTAATATGGCCATCTCCATCTGTGATAGAACAGAAGGAATGTTTGACATACTTTTTCCCACTGTAAAGAGATGATATGAGAACCTGGTGAGCCTGCCCTGCCCCCACCCATGTCCTTCAAAGCAGCGCCCCAGTCCTAGGACTCCTGTTCCTGCCCATAGTCCCTGGGCAAAATGGAGGACTCACCTAATTTCAACAAAATCCTCAGAACTGTTGTCATAGGGGCCTCCAGAAGGGTAGACAGCTAGAATTTAACCAGATTTAAGGAACAGGTTGTCTAAATGTTTTTGTACCTTCTTGGTAATCAATCTGTTTATGCTGGCCTGTATCTGCGGCTGGCTTTTGATGTCACATACCACTTGGTTTGATGGAGAAGAGACCTAGAGCTCACCGCTACCTCTGTGGGCAAAGGAGAGAGGAAGGCAGGGATTAGAAACCAACCAAAAAGAGCCTCATAATCATTAAGGGACAAATTGTACTAAGACACTACACCAAAACTCTCTTTTTTAGTGCTATTGGGCATATCAATCCAATTTTTTCTTACAAATGTAGCAAACATCTACTAAAAACTGCAGACTTGTTGAAGAAATCATTACTTGGTGAGTCATAGTATGAGTTCCCAATCTAAAGGCTGCAAAGACTTTATTTCTTGAAAACATTGCGTCCTTTGAGGAACTCATGTGATTCCATCTTTTTAAATAACTAGAGCCATGCAGCCCACTTCATCTCCCTTTTCACTTTGGTTTGCAGAAAACTCTAAGCGTGATATTTGATTAAATGTCCCCTGGTCTGATCCATGCAGCCTTCATTTTAGTTTTCTTTTTCTTTTCTTTTAAATATATTTTTATTGATTTCAAAGAAGAAGGGAGAGGGAGAGAGAGATAGAAATATTGGTGATGAGAGAGAACCATTGATTGGCTGCCTCCTGCATGCCCCCTACTGGGGATAAAGCCTGCAACCTGTGCATGTGCCCTTGACTGGAGTGAAGCCAGGACCTTTCAGTCCACAGGCCTATGCTTATCCACTAAGCCTAGGGCTAGTTTTCTTCCTTTATATGACTTTGACTTTTCAATTTTAATCAAATTGCTCTACATTTTAATTTTGTATTATCTAAACTAATAAAAGCGAAATATTAAAATTAACCGTTTCTCCGAGACAGGGAAAGCCACGCCCACCAGCCAATCAGAGCGGCTGTATGCAAATTAGCCCAGCCAACATGGCGGCCGCCACTCACGGACCTGAGTAAACAGCCCTTTCCATTGCGGCAGGAGAGAAAGTGAAGCTGCGCCCTTCAGCTCAGCTCCGATTAAACTGCCTCTAGCGAAACACAGCTTTTTGAAACATTGTAACAATCATAGAAT
>PVJC01042280.1:0-15003 GCA_004026665.1 Murina feae
GCTCAATGCAGGACCTGCCCCCTGGTGGTCAGTGCACTCCCACGGGGGAGCTCTTCTCAGCCACAAGCCAGGCTGAAAGCTGCCAGTACAGCAGTGGTGGCAGGAGCCTCTTCCACCTCCTCAGTGCTAAGGATGTCCAACTGCAGCTTAGGCCTGCTCCCAGTGGCAAGTGGACATCCCCTGAAAGCTCCCAGGCTGCCAGAGGGATGTCTGACTGCCAGTTTAGGCCCAATCCCCCAGAGAATGGGCCTAAGCCAGCAGGTGGACATCTCCTGAGGGGTCCCAGACCGTGAGAAGACACAGGCCAGGCTGAGGGACCCCCTGAGTGCACAAATTTTTGTGCAGCGGGCCTCTAGTAATTGCATAATTTAGCATCCTGAAAAAAAAGTCTGCTAATCACTTGCTGAGAAAAATTAATGCTGCTTTTACAATTACTTATTTTGCTCCCATAGATTATCGACTTCATCAAGTCAGATCATATCCCATTGGACATCTTTTAGAAAGCAAAAAGCAAATTTAATAAAACAGCTTATGATATATTTTAAATACAACTAATAAAAATGCTTTAATCTCATTTGTTTATTATGAACTAAAATGACATGGGTATATTTATTAAACTTAGGCAGGAGGAGCTGACAACATTAATTAATACACTGGTAATATTTGTACATGTCCTTTATTTTCCAACTCCTAAAAATTCTTTTTCAATGATACTTGCTTTTTTAAAAAGATGAAAAGTAAAGAAATATAGGATCTAAAATTATCCATACTTCCAGCATCTGAACTCAAACACTAAATCTATCTTGTGGTGCATTCAGCTCTATTATTTCAGTAGCACCATTCTTTGTGCTTGCAATAACTAGGCCTGCCTAACAGTTGCACTTCCCATAGTAATAAGTTTCTGTGGGAAATGAGGATGCAAGCATTGCAGTGGAGCTTTGAATAACAATCTCTTTGTTGATGTAACCACTACAAAGTTTGACTGTACTGCTCTTGTGAATAAGACCCTGATACTCACAAAAGAAGAAATTACCTGGAGCTTTGTAGCTCAGCAAGAATCCATTCTTAAGTCATATCTGAATTTTATAAAATCAGAATTAGTGGGGTCTGCGTTAATAAGGTTTGATTGTATCCTGGGCTATTGATAAAACTGTCGTCACAGAGTCAATGTAGTTAAGACTCATTGCTGCTTCCCCAAGGGTTGAAGAGGGCAGATTCTTCCTGGTACTCAACATCAGCGCTTTTTAATTACACTATTATGTGGCATAAGGTGGACCTATAGGATGACCTACCGGAGGAAGTCAGCATTTTTTGAGTAAGCACCAGCATATTTTTTACTTCGCTCTGCAGCCCCCTATTCACTTTCAAATGGGTCAGGTTTCCTTTCTTTGGATCTTTAGCTTTTGTCCATTAGAGTTTCCCCCAAAGACAATTTTATCAAACAAAGCAAAACACTTTAGAAAAGAGTCTAAGTTCTTTGCAGAGTTATAGCCTATGCTTTGTGTATGTACAGTGAACACTTACAGAGCTAGCACTCCCCGAAGGAAAATCTGGGGAGATGTCAGAAAAATGTTTTCAGTAATTGCTACTTGGTTTGATCTCCTGGTACTTTGTGGTGTTTTATGCAGCATTAATGGTATCACCTGAGATTCTTAAGGTACAAAAGAATATCTAAGTAAAGGTCCATTATCAAATGTAAGGAAGTCATTTTCAAACCTCCGAGGGAATCCAGTAAGATGGCATTCAAATACTGTTCTTGGAAGAATGTGACAACAACATGCTTCCAGAAGGTTTAATACATTTCAGTGTGTGTGTGTGTGTGTGTGTGTGTGTGTGTGTGTGTGTGTGTGTGTGTGCATGCCTCTGTACAAATGCAATGGCAAAAGCTCCAGTACCTCTTCATCTAGCACACAAAAAAATCTAAATAGAGTTTTATTTTTTGTTTTTATAGGCAAACCAGCCAATTAACTTCCAGTATCCTTCTAATGCATGTTTGTAATTTATGTAAAAAGCCTTTCAACTTCATTTAATTTGTTATCTGTGCCTTTAAAGCTTAAATATTTTCACTTGCAAACACTTGGGACTTGGAGAGTGACAACGGAAGCAGGGAGAAGTCACAGAAAGTTTACATCCCTTACCATCTTGGTAGTATGTTTTAGTTCAACTGCCCAATGACTGAACTCTCCTGCTAGATCTGAATTCTGGTCTTATCAATGGGTAATAAAAATGCTCATATATTTGGTGGAAATATAAGTGTGTCCAAGTTTCTGTAGTCTTCAGGACACACTATATTTTTATTCCATATTAGAGGCCTGGTAGTTGACATTCATGCACGGGGGTGGTGGGGAGGAAGGGTCCCTCAACCCAGCCTGTGCCCTCTCACAGCCCAGGACTTCTCGGGGATGTCCGCCTGCCAGCTTAGACCTGCTCTCTTGAGAAATCCTTCAGGAGAGGCTCCCACCACCCCACCACGGCTGTGTTGGCTAGCTTCTGGGTGAGCGGCGCTCCCCTGTGGGAGTGCACTGATCACCAGGGGCCAGCTCCTGCATGGAAAATCTGCCTCCTGGTGACCAGAGTGTGTCATAGCAATGGGTCATTCCACTGTTCAGTTGTTTCGCATATTAGGGTTTTATTATATAGGATTAGATGTTCTTATAATACTGCATTTTTATTCTTGGATATACCAAATGTATACTACTGGACCATAAAACTCCAATCAGATGCTATCATCATTTGGTTTCAAGTCCTACAGGAGTGAGATCATAGATCAGAAGCAGTTATTGAATTCTTGCTAAGATGGGCACCTTTTCTGATGGTAAGTGGAAATACAAAGCACACAGTTAAAAATCTGAGGTTTTTGGTGTGTTGTTTTTTTTTTAGGTTTATCAGTCTGAATTACCACTGAGTTGCTGAGCTACTTGGTTAGCCTCTGATATCCTCAGTTTTTCTCTGGCGTATAATGGAGTGAAAGGATGTACATTGCATAGTTGCCATAATAACAAAAAGAGATTAGTTATGTTAAGAACTCAAAACTCAGAGAGAAGGTAGGGCAGGGTGGAGGTGAGGGGTAGAGATAAACTAAAGGACTTGTATGCATGCATATAAGCATAAGTGATGTATGTGGACAACAAGGGGTGAGGGTGAGGGCAGGAGTGGGAGGATGAGGAGACATTGAGGGTATAAAGTCACATTTATATTATCTCAATTAATAAAGGGGAAAATAAAAAAAAAGAATGTAATATGGGTAGTATAGACTTCAGTGGTGAGAGAATGAGAGAGAGAGACTGCATCCCTGACACTTTCACAAAGGAAAGAAAAGAGGAGCACAGGTATCTCATCTGAACATAAAAAGTGACTCCTGAAACTCAGTTCCTAGGAGATGTTGGTGCTCACAGGAAGGGTAAGACAAGTTGTCCCAGTGTGTCTGAAGCTGTCTATCCATTGGGTGTGGTTCAACATTCATATTCCCCTGCCCTTGGAGTTTAAAGCACATGTGGGAAAATAACAAATAATAATAGTAAATGGGAGGAAAATAATTCATGTAGACAGAGGGATTTCCAAGGGGTAGGTTCTATGATAGGATGCTTAACTATATTATTTTATTTAATCATGTCAGTATTAAGAGTAGTAGCAAATATTTATTGAGTGCTGACTAGGTCTAAGCAATATTCCAAACGTTTTATTTAAGCTAAAAAAAAATACCCGATGAGGTATATATGTCATTATACTCACTTTAAGAAATGAGGGAACAGAGGCACAAATGGGCTAAATTATCAGTTCAGTGTTATATGGCTAATAAACAGCAAAACCAGATTAGAAACCTGAGCTGTCAGCTTTAAGTATGGACCCTTAATGCCTGAATTCCACAAAGAGCACTCTATTCTCACCCCACATCCTGACTTTTATATGAATTTCAATATATCTATTAAAAAACAAAAAGCCAGACTATGGCTACTTTTTGGGTAGCTTTTTTACGTCAAAGGGGGAAATCTGGTTTAACTAAATATTAAAATTAATCCATCCATGCTGTTGCGAATGGTAAGAGTTCTTTCTTTTTTATAGCAGCATAGTATCCCATTGTGTAGATGTACCATAATTTTTGTTTTGTTTTGTTTTTTTCTGCTGATGGGCACTTAGGCTGTTTCCCAATCTTAACTATTGTAAATTGTGCTGGCTAGCATTATGCTAAGTGAAATAAGCCAGTCAGAGAAGAAGAAGGATCACATGATCTCACTCATTTGTGAAATATAATGAACAACATAAACTGATGAACAAAAACAGATTCAGAGACATATAAACGTTGGACAGCCTGCCAAACCTTAGAGGGAAGGCAGTAGAAGTGGTGGTGGGGGTAAGAGATCAACCAAAGGACTTGTATGAATGCATATGAGCATAATCAATGGATACAGACAGAAGGCAGGTGAGGGCATGTGGTAGGGAGTGGGAGAGGCTGGGGAGAGGTCTATAGGGGGATAAATGAGACATATATAATACTTACAACAACAAAGAATTTCTATTTTAAAAAAGTGACCACAAGAAAGTAGTGATTGCTGGCTGAGTGGGTTGGCTCTGGAGCTACACGCTTGGCTTCAAATCAAGCCCTGTCACTTCTTAGAAATGACTGCTCCTTTCTAGCTTAGCTTCCTTATCTTAAAAAAGCCTTTGTAGTACCATCTTATAGATTTCTCTGAATTACTGTTTAAGTTAATGTGCTTCAGGTATTTAGAACCACCCCTGACGTAGTAAGCAATGCTTAGGGTAGTTCGTAGTATCACTTGGCTTCGTATGCGGAGCTAGAATCCAAAGGTAGGTGCTCTTGCAACAGATGTCAACTCACTAAGAAGTTATTCAAAAGAGTGTCCAAAGCTAGGACTAGGAGAAAGACAATCCTCGTCATCAGAGGCATCCAAGGAACCTGGATTTGGTATGGATTCTGAGAGGTGTATGTATTCACGGGGTTTCTGTAAGACCAGCTTGCTAGAAACTGACTTTCAGTCCAGAAGTTTTGTGCTTCCATCACCCTTTGTAATCTTTATCAAGAATGACTATCTTAGTGCCAGTCAGTGCAGGAGAATGATGAAGTAAAAGGGTTGGAATTTTGAGATGTAGTGCTAAAGAGATAAAAACTTAGGACTTTACCTTGTGATATTGGGGAAATTATTTCACTGCTTTGAATCTTACTAAGAAAAAGACAAGGGGTGCTGGGACGCAGTGTATATAAAAATACTTAGAACCCACAAAGAACTAGAGATGAAGACTGCATTTGATGTCAGGGAGGAATCAACAAAAGGTGGAGTATGTAACATAGTCCAGGGTGATCTAGAGCTAAGCAAGCAGAGAATCAGGAGGATACTGGTTGGCTGGAGGGTTTGGTTAAACAGGATGCAGAGCTCAGAAAGGAAGGAGAAGTCAGATTGGAAAGCAAAGCTAGTTGCTGGGTAAATCTCTGAGACATCCACCAACTATTTTGCCTCCCTTTTTTGAGAGACAGTTCTATCTTGGCTTCCCAGTCCTAGCCTAGACTAAAGAATGCTTGGTGAAATAAATAACACCCCATCCCATGTCTTAGCTGTCTCTGACTATGGAAGCCACCATTAATAACAGTGTCATCTTTTATTTATTAGCATCATGAAACATCCTGGAAGTAACTGAATTATGTGATCAAAGTTAATGCTAATCAAAGTTATCAACCTCGAGTGTTCTCTTCTCCACATGGCGTGGTTCTTGCTGCTCCCATGATGCCAATTGCATGATTTGTACATAGCCCTAATTTGCTGATTACACTGATCTTCTCAGTTCCTGCTATTCTGAGTCCTTATCCCCTTTCTATTTTTGGTTTCAGTTCAGATTAATATTAGGAAAATGCCATTAGAAAGAACAAGGTATTCAGAATAAAATCCAGCCAAATACATTTCAGGACTATAAATATGTGACTCTTTTGAGGATATGAGTTATGAACCATTAGGTCTTTAATCAATAATTCAATTAAATTAGTAGGGAAACTGATTTTAAAATATATACATGTATTTCACATATAAGCCTCAGTCAAAATTTATCTGGAGTCAATAAGTCACAAGGCAAGTAGAGGAAATAATTCCCATAATAAGTACATCTTGCCTTATTTTATTTTATATTCTCAGATGCTAACTACAAATTTATACGTAAATGCTCTATAATATCAATGCATAACACTCCATTGCTCTTTAGAAAGAAAGAAGTTTCTGGAATCAGAAGAGGAGATGATTCAAGGACTGGTGAAAGAGAAGGAAAGACTATGTACACAATGGGGCAACTCTCTCCCATTGCACCAACGCAGGAAGAGCATCTACTTTTCCTCTTCTTAGTATCCCGAATGAAACTGAACAACAAAAGAAAAACATCTCTACCACTTACTGTGCAGTGTGGCCTTGGGCAACTTATTTCACATCCTATGAGAAATGTCTATTCCCCAGGAGGTTATGAGGGTGAAACAAATTGGCAAATGAGAGCTCCCTGTTAGTGCTCAATAATTGTCAGGCCTCCCTTCCTGATTGTGACACCTACCCTGACTTCTGCATCCTTTGGCATTCATATGACTTGGCTTTAGTCAAGCTAAGATGTGTGTTGGCCTGAGAGATAAAAGAAATGGCTATTCTAAGCCTTGCTCATCACTGTGAATGATTCAGCTTCTGGCTTTGGAACCCAGTTCTCTAGTGTATTCCTTTTTTAACGTTTATATACTCTTGGTACAGCTGTGAATTGGAAAAAAAAAAAAACCTCTACCGTAGTATTCCGGGTTAGTTTTAAAAATAATCTTTGTTGTCTTGGCCAGTTTTCTCAGTGGCTAGAACATCAGCCTGTTGACTGAAGGGTCCTGGATTTGATTCTGGTCAAGGGCACATGCCTGGATTGCTGACTAGATCCCCAGTAGGGGGCATGCAAGAATCAGCAATCAGTGATTCTCTCTCATCATTGATGTTTCGATTTCTCTCTCTCTCCCTTCTTCACTGAAATCAATCCTACCTAATAAAAGAGTAATATGCAAATTAACCATCACTCTGGGACAAAAATGGCAGTGCCCATAGCTGTGGGGCAGGACGCTGGCAGCGTTATCCTGACAACGGGAGCCCAGCAGGCAATCAAACTGCAGGCAGCACCCAGCAGGGCCTTCTGGGAGGTTGCCATGATGATCCCCTGAGCAGACAAGCAGGAGAATGCAGGCAGCGCCCAGCAGGGCCTGCTGGGTGCCAGCTGCGGAGGAGGGGGAGCCAGTGATGAGGACCCCCGCAGGCAGCAGCCAGCAGGGGCGGTAACTGCAGATGAGGGGACGAGGGGGTGTGAGCCATCGGGGACCCCGCAGGTGGCTCCCAGCAGGGCCTGCTTGCTCATCCCCGTGGTGTGGAGCAGACAGGCCCAGCAGAGAGCAGAGAACCACGTGGAGTGGGCCCAAGCCATCAGTTGCACATCTCCTGAGGGCTTTGGAATTAGAGAGCGTGCAGCTCTGGCTGAGGGACCTCCCCACCTGCCCTTCGCCTCCCCCACCTACCCGTGCACAAATTTTGTGCACCGGGCCCCTAGTAAAAATATATTTTTAAAAAATTGACATGCTTGGTGGGAGCACACATGGCAGGGCAGACAAGTAAAGTGAGCAAAAGTAACCACACAGGATGGTCTGACTATAAATTCCCATCTGGGCAGGTCAGAGAGGGTAGTCATATCCCAGGCCTATAGTCTCCTTAGCAAAGGTCAGTCTCTACCTGAAGTGAGATAAGTCCACTGTTCTTATCCATCTGGGATAATCTACCCTTGAACTGTCAGAGTCATTTTCTTTTCTAGATCCCTGGAAGGCACAGCCACAAGTACCACAAGAGCTCAGGACCATAGAACCCCTCATTGTTATCTTGTTTCCCCAGTACCATCTCTGTGCTGTAATATTAGTTATCAACTATCCTGTACCTACTAAAGTAAAAGACTATGTGTTTCTCCATTTTGTTTTTGGTCCAATCCTACAATTTCCTGCCTTGCTTTATCCAGCCCCCTGAATCTACCACCAATGGATTACAAGTAATTCTCCTATGTTTTCTCCTTTGATTCTATTGTCTAAAATGAGCTGCAAAACTGCCATTCTCCAGAATATTTTTGCAATCCATTGAGATTTTTCTTCTGGATATCTCATAAAAACTTGGCTCAAACAGACATAAAATTTTTCTATAGGCTGGACATTCTTTTGTTGATATACTTATAGGTAAGCCTATATACACATTTATAACTATGCAGAAAATGCATAAAAGACAAATAAATGCATATATATTTCAAATCTTATATGTACACACATATATAAATATATGTACATGTAAAATATGTGGTAATATAAGTGGTGGATATATGTATATGCATATATAGTATATGATCTACAAGATCTATTCCAACTTTTTCTTTTATAAATAATACTGTAACATATAGATCATAAACATTTATCTTAAGTTATACTGCATTCTCGAATTTCAAAATGAATTACTAAATCCATAGCAAGTCTAATATTTAGCGGCTACATATTCAAATAGCATCTCTGCTGGCATTTATTTGGATTAGTTGGTGGGAATGCCATATCTACAGTTTAATATTTTGAATAAGAACTGTGTTCTAAGAGTATGAAGATTTTAAAATGTGTTGCTTATTTTAAAAAAGATTTTTACATTTCAATCTGCATAAGTCCCCACCAAACCAAGCTAGGAAAATGAAATAGACTGAGTTATCTCAAAGCTCTCTGCTTGCAAACACATGGACCACAAATTCATCACAGAGGTTTAATCAATAGAATATAATGTAGCAAATATTAAATCTGTAGATTGCCTCAAAAATTGAAATTCTCCCTCAGGTAACACTCTTTGTAGTGCAGATCCATGCCCCAGGCTCACTGCAGGCACTCAAGTGATTTCTTAGGTTCTGCGGTCTCCTTGCTGATCCCCCTTCTCCCACCTCATCCTGTCCTGTGAGCCCCACATCCTCACGGGACCATCGCTCTTGGTTTCTGATGAACAGGCTTTCAGCACCATTTCCACCTTTCTCAGTCCTCCATACTATACACTAGTCTTACTGGGAGAGGGAGGGGTCCTATTCTTAGGTCTTCTTTGTGAACTGCCACTTCCTGTCCCTGAGAGTGGGACAAGGCCTGTTCCTGCCATGGGAGGCAGCGCACACAGTACTTTGACGTTGGCTCTCCATAGGCAGGCTTTGCGGCTCTCGTCTTAGTACAGGCCCTTTTCCCATTTGGAGATCAAAGGATAAAACTACCCAGATACCCCGAGAAAGATGCAAAAAGGTACATTTACTTTGGTCTATTGACCTTCAATAAAATGAACCTGAAGGTTAAATACAAATGTGTGAAATAAGAGCTTTAACTATAGAGATTAATAAATAAAGGGATAATAAGTCAACTTTTATCTATCTATATCCTATCGAATAAAGAGGGAATATGCTAATTGACTCTCACACTGTCACAAAGATGGCAGTGCCCAGAGCCAATAAGGAGGGAACATGGCTTGCCTGCCATGCCCTCAAAGATGGTGGCGCCCACAGCCACAAGATGTTGGTGCCCACAGGGGTGGCGGGCACGGCAAGGCCAGGACCACCCTGTGAGCCTGCCCCCAGAGTCCCCCAGTCTCCTCATTCCACCTATCTCCCTTGGCCGGCCCAAGGTGCAGGCAAGCCTCAGAGGTTGGCTGCCCAGCTGCCTAGGGCTGCCTGAGGCTCAGGTAACCAGGGCTGGCTGAGGCTTGCTGACCACCAGGGGGAAGATGCTTAATGCAGGAGCGGAAGCCACAGGCATGTAAACATGGAACAGACTAATGAATCTCAGAAGGTACGGGGGGCATAGGAAGGCTGGAAGAGATTAACCAAAGAGCTTATATGCATACTAGAGGTCTGGTGCATGGATTCGTGAACTGGTGGAATCCCTCATCCTGGCCTTCAGTGATTGGGCCAAAACCTGCAGTTCAACATCTCAAGGGGTCCCAGATTGCGAGAGGGTGCAGGCCAGGCCCAGGGACCCCACCAGTGCACAAATCTGTGCACCAGGCCTCAAGTATGTATATATATTCCACAATTAACCACTCCCCAACTCCCACCCCCATATTTCCTCTGAAATTCTTCAGTCTGTTCCATGCTTCAATGTCTCTGATTCTATTTTATCTATCAGTTTATTTTGTTCATTAGATTTCACATATGAGTGAGATCATCTGATACTTACCTTTTAGTCCTATCTAATAAAAGGGAATATGCAAATTAACTATCACTCTGTCACAAAGATGGCAGTGCCCATAGTCACAAGATGGCAGTGCCCATTCCTCTCAGCCCCACTAGAGTCCTCCATTCCTGGCGGGGGGGGGGGTGACTTCTGAGAGTGAAAAGCATGAGCAGCATCCTGGTGGAATGCTTGCTTCATCACCACAATGATGAGGTAAGCATGCCACCTGCCATGGAAGGCCTCTGGGCAGCAGGTATGGAGTGGCTGGAGGTGAGGGAGGACACTTGCATTGTTGCCACAGCAACGAGGCAAGTGTTCCACACCCAGCTGCAGAGGGCCTTTGGCCAGGTCAGGTGCGGAACACTTGCATTGTTCCAGTCTGGACTGAGGAGTCCCCCCTCCTCCCATGCACAAATTTCATGCACTGGGCCTCTAGTTTTCCTATAACCATCTAATCTTCTTCAGGAGCCCCTGCCCAATAGATAGCCAAGGTGGTTTACAAAATTTACCAATTATGTAGCTACCCCTCTCTTTCAATTCATGTCAGTCTCCAACTTGCAGATATTCCCATCAAGACCATCCTTCCTTCCTTTGCTCTTTACCAAGATGGTATCTGAGAGGAGAAGAAGGTTTTCAGCCTTTCCATCCTGATAAAGCTGTGATATCTTGCCTCTGGCTTCTGTTCTCCAAGTCATGGCAGTTGTGAGTGAGCACTGTCCAGCATCTTTGAAAATATACATCTGGTTCAGTCTCTGAGTTTTTTGCTGGGATGTGCTGCTGCTGTCTGACCCTGGGGCCTTTGAGGTCTGCCCAGTTGAATTGGTCCAGGTTCACTGCACCACCTCTCTTGTTGGGGTGTTGCGATGCCTCCAGAGATCAGACTGTGACCCTCAGACCATCCCTGATATGGGTGCTACTCAGTTGCCTTCAGTTCCAGTCACACCCTCCAGTCAGAACAATGACCCCTCTTAAGTTTTCTAACCATTCCATCAGGGTCTTCTTTATTCCTGACCCATCACACCCTCACATGTACTTTGTCAGGTCCTTGCCATTCAGAAGCTCAGTGTCCAACAGCTCTGGATTATTAACTTGGGTTTAACCTCCACCACTGCTGCCCATTCCATGTCTTCATGTTGGAGAGGGGCTACACACACCGAACTTCTCCAAGGACTGTAAGGAGGAGCTCATGAAAGTGCTATAACTTTTATATTTCCTTTGACTGCAGAACTGGAACTCATTTGGGGGGCCACACATAATGAAAGATGCTACCAAACCAAGATCCACTCAGATGAGGACCACCTAAGTAATAAGGGTAATAAAAGCAAACATTCAATCAGAGCTTGAAGTAGCTGAGGACATTTAAACTGGGAAAGAGAGAATGATAGTGATCCCCAGGCCCTTAGGAAGCAACGAAAATCAAAAATAGACATGCTTTGTGCCTTAGAACTACAGGTCTCCATGGTATCTCCCAGGGGGACACACTGCTTCTCAGTTAGTAGGTGAAGCCCATGGCATGTGCTACTAAAAACAATTAAAGACCACAAGCTTGGGATTGAGTCTCACTTTTTATAAATTAGAAAAGGTTGAAGCTACTCCTATAACATCACTTTTGTTCACTCTTTATTGAGAGAGCTACAGGTGAACTTATATCTAGTATAAGAGGAATTACACATCAACTCAGTTATTCTCAAGGGTCTCTGTGAACCACTCTGGAAGGTGGAATCAGTGTCTTAGAATTACATAGAGCTCGACTCCAATTCACTTTAATGATATCAGATCTAATAGTGGAAAGGTCAAAATATAATCTTAAAATACAGGTACTATTAGATGGATCCTGATATTCAGAATGTGGTGGGACTTGGTGATATCTCACTTTTCTTTAAATAAAATGATGTATATTTTACTGGGGGGGCAATGAGATTTTCTGACTTTTGATCCTGATTTTAGCCCTAGAATTCACTTTATTCCTCCTAAATGTTTGTTTAATGGAGCCTAACCTTTGATAAATCATGGAATACATGTTATATAATGTTTAATTTTAGCAAGTATTTGACATGCATTTAGTTCATGGTACATAAAATCTAAATCAAATAGAAAGATATAATCTTTTCAATTCTCTGTTGGTCATTATTATTAAAACAAGGAGAAATTCTCAGGTTAGCCTTGCCCATCTTTAATACATCTTAAATTCTCACCAGTCTTCCATTACTCAAAACCTTTTAGACAACCATCTCTAAAACATTACGTTTTCATTTTATCTTTTATATTGTTACTTTCTGTGTAATTGACTCTATTTTACGCTGGCAATATAGGCTTCCTTTTATGTAATCCTTTTATGATTTACACAAAAAAGGAAATCATCCTGAAGAAATTAAGTAACACTACAGTTGGTGCAGGACAAAACTAAATTTGAAAATTCAGTTTGATGATGATCTCACTTTAGGAAATACTGGATTATCTTTCTAAAATTCCCCATTTTCATCCTGAAAGACATGAAAATAGTGTGATGGGGATTTGTGCAGGTTGCTATTCTTCACTTCAGCATTTATTGTTCTAATTAAATGTGCATCTTTCTTCCCTCCTCATTCCTGCAGGGTTTTTAAACACTTTTGTGGCAGTCTGTAACAATCCACAATATGGAACATGCCCTTTTGTAATTAATGACGGCCTACTAGTCTTTCTAATCTTCCAGAATGTAAACTCTTTGCAAATAAAGTAATAGATATTCAGTCACTACTTCTGCCCAGTGAAATGCATGTGATATATACTACATGCTTAATACCTTTGGATGAATAAATAAAATTACTCACAGTAGAAGCATGATTTGCATAGCCCTAACTAAGCATTTAGGTGCTTTTCCCTCTGCAGCCATGCTATACTCTGAACTTATTTCCCACTTGGATGCCTTCACACAACAAGATCTCTATTACAATACTCTGCTTTCAGGTTATACGTTGGTGTGAAGTATTTATTATGCTTCCAAAGTTTTTAGGTTTTCTATGACAGTTTTGTTTATTCTTAGTGTGTAAGTTTTTGGAGCCTAAACTGGAGACTATGTCAAATTTTCCCTGCCATCAAGCAAAATGTTGCAACACATTAAGGATATAGTAAATGTATTCTATATCATGTGCATTTAACTCGTTAAGAAGATGACCACTGGTGATGGGAATAAACATGTTATCTCCTTTGATATTACTGGTATTAGAAGTAAATAGTTGTATTTATGGGATTTTTTTAAATCCCTGTGACTTAATACTCTAATTGAGGAAATTCATTTATCTGTAAATCATTAAAAATACTATTTATTTCAAGAATTAAAGAAAAATAGCTCTTCAGGGCACTGCTGCTTATTGCCCAGGTTTCGACTGTGATTAAGTATTATTTGGTTTATGCTTGATTTATAAGATGCTGTTTTTCCTCTCTCCAGGAAAACACACACACACACACAGTTTTTAAAATCCCTGTTATGTCTGTCATTTCTCCTGCCATGTTCTTGAACTTAGGGCCTGAATGCTTGATTTATTGAGACTGCTTCTAAAGCTGACCATATTTTATTATATATTTCTTTATCACTTATCTTAGAAACATTTCCTATTTTCCAAGTTAACAGTGACTCACCTCTTTATCCATAAAGTCATAGGAGCAAAACTCTGTTTAAAACTTACTTTTTACTCAGTTCTGTGGACCCAAAATGTATTTAAGGTGACAAAACCATCACAAGCCTAACAGCTAAACTGCCAGAGTTCTCCTCCTCAAAATGACATATTATCCCATCTTTCCTGTTCCAGATGTGGTAATTCATCTTTAAATAAATGTTTCATGTGATTTTAAAGTGTTTTCTCACTCTTCTCAGACTCCAGCTTGTTTTATTTCTTCTTCTATGCTCTAAGAAAAAGATGAGGGTATATTTTTTATTGGAAACAAATCAAATGAAAGGACAGTAGAGCAATATCATTAAAGCTCTGAGAGAGAAAACTGTCAACTTGGAATTTTATATCTGGTGAAAATATCTTTGGGAAACAAAGGCAGGATTTCTGGTTTCAGCTTCAGCAGCTAAGTGCTTAGAAGTCATCACTCTCATCCTTAGAACAAGAGAAAATGGAACAACCTGAAAACCAAGAACTTTTCTTAGACCCATCAGAGGTCACAGAGTAAACCACCACACTCAAAAGTAAAGAGACAGGACAAGACTTCAGAGGCAGAGGACAATCACAGCAAGATTGCCTATACATCATGGCCATAAAGTGGTAAGAATGTTAAAAAAGGTAATTTTGACAAACTGCTAAAGGCTAATTGTGGCTTAGTGTAAGAACAAAACAAAAACATCCAGTGGGTTGAAATTTTAGTCCCCTCCATTCCACACACAAAATATATATTTGTATAGACTTTATGTCTATCAGCTTCTCAAGTTGAAGATATAAGAAACATCACCTGGGATTTAAGGCAGGGAGCGGAGGAAAAAAACCATTTGAAATATACCCAAAGTGTCTCCATAACAAAGTTCTGCTCTCCAGGAAAGTCTGCACAAAAGAGTATTGTTGGAAGGGCAATTAGGCAATTCCAGGCTCCCATAGACATTAAGAGTATGGTAAAAGAGTGTCGTGAGCATGTTATTACCATGTAATAACAAATAAAAATGAATCAATTATTTAAAAGACACAAATTATTAACATAACTCTCACAAAAGGAGAAATAAATAATCTGTATCGGCCTAATGTCTTTAAAGAAAATGGATAAAATAATTAATGATCTTCTAAAACAAACAGCACTAGACCAAG
>PVJC01042281.1:0-14997 GCA_004026665.1 Murina feae
GTCTTTTGCTCTTGGCATTTTAATTATGATATGTCTTGGTGTGGTCTTCCTTCGGTTCCTTTTGCTTGGAGTTCTCTGCGCTTCCTGGACTTGGAAGTCTATTTCTTTCACCAGGTGAGGGAAGTTTTCTGTCATTATTTCTTCAAATAGGTTTTCAATATCTTGCTCTTTCTCTTCTTCTGGCACCCCTATAATTCTGGTGTTTGTGCGCTTGAAGTTGTCCCAGAGACTCCTTACACTATCTTCATACTTTTTGATCCTTTTTCTTTTTTCTTCTTTTCCTTTTTCTTTTTGCTTGTCCCACTGGGTGGGTTTTGCTTCTTCATATTTCATATCTTTGAGTTGCTTCTTGCGATCCTCTCGTCTGCTGTTGGATGTCTGTATAATATTCTTCATTTCAGTCAGTGTATGATTCATTTCTAGTTGGTCCTTTATCATATCCTTGAAGGTCTCATTAAATTTATCGGTAGTCTCTAGCATTTTCTTGAAAAACCTAATAACCGTGGTTTTGAACTCTATATCCTGTCGTTTTCTTTCCTCCATTTCTGTCATTTGTGACCTGTTCAAAGCCAAAGACATTTTTTTTGCTGGCCTTAAAAAAGCAAACTACCATGTTGTGGAATGGTTCACATGCCAGGGAAATGTGAGTGCACCCTGAAGCTATAAAAGGTCAGCAGTTGGCAGGCAATAGGAAAGTAGAGACCTCAGTCTAACAACCTCAAAGTACTAAATCCTACCAACCACTTAAATGAGCTTGGAAGATGACCTGAACTTCAGAGGAGACCTCAGTCCTAACCAACCTCTTTATTCTGGCTTTATGAGATACTAAGCAAAGAAAATAAGGTAAGCCATGCTGTGCCCTGACTCCTGACCCACCAACTATAAAATAGCAAATTTTTGCTATTTTAATAAGCCTTGAATAAGCTTTTAATAAGCCTTGTGGTAAATTTCCTATACAGCAGTAGAAAAATAACAGTTTGTAATAGCAAACAACAACAAAAAAACCACAAAAGCCAAACACACACCCCCTTGCAAAACAAAAATCTGAAAGTAACCCAAATGTCCAAATTAATAAATTATTTCATTAGAGTCATACAATGTTATACTAAACCATGATAAAACTAAGTAAACTATTCCAACATGAATAGCTCTTAAAAATCTATTGAGAGAAAACATGCAAATCACAAAAGTATACTCACTATACTCATTTTGTATAATTAATAGTGGTCAGTGCACGAATTCATGAACATTGAAAGGAAATTAATTAGAAGAAATACTTTAGTATCATTCTTTGCCCTTTCTCTATAATAGAAGTATCAGGTCAGTCACTTAGCCTTTTACACGTGCCAGCAAAAGCTTTATATGTATCACACGTGTGTGAGTCAATGTTTACATTTAAATTACCAGAGTGCATCATATGTACCCACCAGTCAGTCAGTCAGACTGTTGGATGGACGGTCAGTCACTTAGCCTTTTATGTATAAGATTAAAATAGGAGAAGGCAATATGTCACTTAAGATATATATCAGTGAGGAATGCTTAATATACAAGTCAAGACTGAGATTATTTTGGGGGGGGACAGAAAATATTTAAGGGAGTTATAAAAGTGGCTTCTAAGGTATTGGTGCTATATTGGGTTCCACTGTGAATACATAAATGTTTATTCTCTTCTAACCTCTGAATATATGTGATAAACCCTCTTTTATAATGAAAAACACATTTCACCATTAAGAGTATATAACCTTGCCTGGCTGGAATGGCTCAGTGGTATGGCTAAGTGGTTGAGCATCAACCTGTGAACCAGGAGGTCATGGTTCGATTCCCAGTAAGGGCTCATGCCTGGTTGTGAACTGATCCCCAGTAGGGACAGTGCAGGAGGCAGGTAATCAATGATTCTCTTTTATCATTGACTAGAGGCCTGGTGCATGAATTCATGCACAGGTGGGGTCCCTTGACTTGGCTAGTGATGGGGGCCAACCAAGACCACCAACTGGGGAAGGGATTGTGAGAGGTTGGCTGTGGGAGTGCACTGATCACCAGGGGGCAGCTCCTGCATTGAGTGTCTGCCCCCTAGTGGTCAGTGTGTGTCATAGCTACCGGCCAGTCATCTGGTCATAATGGTCACTTAGGCTTTTATAGATCTAGATGTTTCTATCTCTCTTTCCCTCTCCCTTCTTCTCTATAATCCAGTGGTTTTCAACCTTCCTAATGCCACAATCTTTTACTACAGTTCCTCATGTTGTGCTGACCCCCAACAATAAAATTATTTTCATTGCTACTTCATAATTGTAATTTTGCTATGAATCATAATGTAAATATCTGATATGCAGGATGTATTTAGTTGACCCCTGTGAAAGGGTCGTTCAAGCCCCAAAGGGGTTGTGACCCACAGGTTGAGAACTGCTGCTGTAATCAATAAAAGTCCTATCTAATAAAAGAGTAATATGCAAATTGACCATCACTCCAATATACAAGATGGCTGCCCCTATGTGGACACAAGATGGCCACCACAAGATGGCCAGCAGGGGAGGGCAGTTGTGGGCAATCAGGCCATTGGGGGAGGCCAGTTGGGAGGGACCAGGCCTGAAAGGGAGGGCAGTTTGGGGCAATCAGGCCTACAGGGGAGGGCAGATAGGGGTGACTGGGCCGGCAGCGGAGGGCAGTTGGGAGCGACCAGGCCTGCAGGGAAGGACACTTGGGGGTGACCAGGCCTGCAGTGGAGGACAGTTAGAGGTGACCAGGCCTGCAGGGAAGGGCAGTAAGGGGCAATCGGGCTGGCAGTGGAGTGGTTAGGGGGTGATCAGGCTGGCAGGCAGAATTGGTTAGGGGAAATCAGGCAGGTAGGCAGGCGAGTGGTTGGGAGCCAGCAGTCCCAGATTATGAGAGGGATGTTCCAGATTGGAGAGGGTGCAGGCTGGGCTGAGGGACACCCCCCACCCATGCATGAATTTTGTGTACCGGGCCTCCAGTGTGTGTGTGTGTGTGTGTGTGTGTTTTAAAAGAGTATATAACTCTGTAACAGTTAGTTCCCAAATGTAGAAAATTAATCTTTTGTCTTCTTAGATTAGAAATTAAGTAATAAGTTCATCAAACAGGAAAAAAAATTATGTATAGCTCTTCAAGTGCATTTAAATACAGCAACAGCAGGAACAGCCCTGGCAGTAGTCATCTCTTCACCCTAATTAGTGATGGCAGTTGAGGCAGATTAGCAAAGTAACCAGGAGACTGGTGACCCAGGTGTCATCTTTCTTATTCTGTATTGTATGCTTTGCATGTTCAATCTGTGCTGTGTTGGGGAAGTGAAGCCGAGAGAAAACCCAAATGCTAATAACTGACAGAGAAAGACACAGAGGCAGAAAATTTGGGAAAGAGAAAAATTTTTAAATATGCTTCACATTTCTTGGATTAGTTAGAAAGTGAATTATAAACCAGTGTTTAACTGGCGACATGACTCTGGGTGAATTGTTTATCCAGCTGAGACACACAACCTACATTCATAATATTGAGCTTGCTTACACTTTCTGAATGGTGAATCAGGGGAATTACCTTAGCAAGGGTTCTGTCAACCCTGAAGTCAAGAATCTTCCTGATGAAATACTGAAAGGCAAGTTGGGTCTCTGTTTTTGCACTAATTTTTCAAACCCAGTTCTACTTCTCCAAAGCTAGTTCTAAATTTGGTGACTACTATAACTAAAGCAAATTATCTGACCTAGATTTATGGCAGCAACAACACTTTGCCATAATGCTTTGAATAGATATATCTCTGTCTCCTGCATTTTCATCACTTGTAACAAAGCGATGCTAACTCAGATTTCACAAAGCTTAATTCTCATAATCAGCTAGCAAGGATGGCTGGGTATCCCTAAATTGCAGGATACTTTTAACATGCTCTACTTTGCAAATTAATTCTAGCCTAGAATTATAGGAATAGGGGTAAATAGGGTGGTACTGTATACACAGGGTGTCTCAAAAAATGAATACACACTTTTTTCTGATAGCTCAATCTATGTTTCTTCCTTTTCAGATTTAACCCCTTACAATTAATAATTATTTAAAGTGTGTATACATTTTTAGGGGATACCCTGTATGTTACTGCTCTGGCTTGATAGCAAATTATTTACTGCAAAGAATTAGCACAGCCTGGCTTGTGTGGCTCACTGATTGAGCATCGACCTACGAACAAGGAGGTCACAGTTTGATTCCTGATCAGGGCACATGCCCGGGTGTGGGCTTCATCACCAGTAGGAGGTATGCAGAAGGCAGTGAATCAATAATTCTCTCTCGTCATTATTGTTTTTCTCTCTCACTCCCTCTCTCACTCTGAAATTATCACTAACTTTGAGAAAAAGAGAATCTATCCACTTTCCCCTTTTAGAGTAAAAATTCTAAGTTATTTGCTGTCAGGTTAGAGGAAATGACTTTCATTTAGTGAATTCCAACTGAATATTAAAGTATTATATCACCAGACCACTTCTCTCCTCTTTGACACCATCAATGGTAAAAATTTATTTGTGCTAGACTATTAGTGACAGAATTTCAGAAGTAGAAAAAATTCAAGATATCATCTGGTTCAACCCAACTAAAACTATACTCGGTATGCTTGTTAAACAAATATTTGTAAAGAAACATTAGAAAAATAAAATTGAATTTTTTCCATATACAATCACTGAGAAAGTTTATTAGCTCCCTGATTTTGAGAAAGAACTTCTGTTTTAAGTAGCTGAATTCTGGCATACACATACAAAAAATTAAGTCAATTATTTTCAAAAGTGACAAGACCATGCAGCATGAAGATCACAAAGGAACATTTATAGATGTTGGCAATCAGTCGTATACCAGGAAACCAAAAGCAATTTATGTAGGAGTTTGGCATGCTAGATTCTCTCTAAATTTCTATGACTAATTTCTCAAGCAGTTTTATTTTTCTCACATAATCACTCTACTTACTTCACAATATAGATGACAGCATTTGGTTGCATCCAAGGCTCCAAAGGGATCATTGAATAAAATATGGTTTTAAAAGCAGTCTGATTCTATAACTAACAATAGAACAAATTACAAGATTTAAATGGGAAAATATGAGATAAATTAATTTTCTCCTTTCAAAAGCTAGAGATTATTGTTCCCTTGCTTTTTTGTGTGTGATTCCAGTACTACTTCACTTAATTTAATTATTTCTAACCCATTTATAATTTCTGCTATTCTGCATTGCTGCATTTTCTTTGCCTTGCCTCAAATTTTTGTTTCCATCAAGTATATCTACCAGTCAGCCTCTTTGGGGCTTCAAGGTAACTTTTTCCCTAAAAAAATAAAATACATTTAATAATAATACTAATCCTTTGCATGAAACTTTCATACACATTATTCCATTTCATTCTTAAAACCAAGTGGCAGGGTTGATAAATAGATTTTCATCCTCTAAAGGAGAGAAGCTAAATGTCCTTCCCAACATCACAGCTAAATAAATGACTGAATCAAGAATGTCAGTGAGGTTTCTTTGCAAAATGCCCAGCACTATGTCTTAAAGCCATCTCTTTAGCTGTAACAGCTAGTCTCCGGTCATCACTTCCTCTCTACTGTCACTCTTCACTCCCACATCTATTTCCATGTTATAAAGTTTAGGATACACACAAATTGCTGCTGACACAATAGTAACTACCAGTGACCGATGATCATCAAAGCCCTTGTAGTGCTTGACTTCCTAATAGCCCTTAGGGACAACTAGGACACATACATGGAGATGATGGAACCGGTTTCTTGTACCTCTGCCAGTAGGAATTCTATAAATTTAAAGAAGTCTTCCCTTCTCATACCTGAAAACAATTTATCTATGACTTTCTCTGAATATTTTGCCTAATTATCATCCATTAGTAGCTCAAGTATTAAGGTTCTGTATGTCAGACTTGGAAAATACAAAATTTAAATTTACATTAAAAAACAGTCAATTAATATAATTCCAATCAGACAGGGACCAGCCAGGAAACCACTCTAGGTTAATTTAATTGAGGAAATTTAATACATAGATAATGAATGATGAAAAAGCCGAGAAGCCAGCAGGGAATGGTGAAGCTACCAAAAAATTAGTAATTGCAAGAAGCCCCTAACACTTGTAGGGCCTCAGGGACAAAGGGAAATGGCTTATTACTGGAGATAGAAGCAATAGTCACCTAGTGGGAAAACCAGAACTCAAGAGAGGCTGTGTAGTGGGGAGCTAACACCACAGAGGAAACCAGCCACAGCTGGGAGATACCACTCAGGAATATGCTAGTCAGTGAGGAAAACTCTGGCTTCTCCCACCTTTCCTCTCACAGCACTACCCTCCCACCTCCAACCCTCCATGGGCCTAATCTACCTGGAATCTAGTTGCCAACTAAATCTGAGAAACACACTGTGTGGGTGAAGAGTCAGAAAGAAACATTAATTAGAACAATGGCATAAAAGAGAAATTTAGAGATCTAATTGGTTGCTAAATTATGTTCAATTTACCTTTTTCTTATATAATGAAAATGATTTGCAAATCTCTGAGTAGCCTAGACATTGTAGAATTTAGTACATGATGTAGTTGGTTAGTGAAAATAATGCTAAGTGTAGAAAGTGATGTAGCATAAGTAGAATCATATTTTCTCATTACTCACCTTAAGCAATAATTGCTATCATTACGCAAAAATATATACTATAATCATACAATTTACTTGGACCACATAAAGGATTTACTTGGCCTGCCTTAATATATTTATACCTATACTTATATAAGCATTCACTCAAGATTCACTATGCAGCACGCTATTTACTTGTCCTTAGAAAAACAATCCTATATAATAAAGAGGGAATATGCAAATTGACTGTCACTCCGGTCAGTTTGCACCCACAGCTGAGGCTAAGTTCCCATAACGAGCCTTAAGGAGCAATCAGCAGGGACCTGAGGCTGCGCACCCACCCACCTCCTGCATGGGGCTTGACAGGGGACCTCAGGTCATGCCTTACACCTGCAGGGCTTGACAGGAGACCTCAGGCTGCTCCCCCTGCCCTGGCACCAGGTCAGAGGAACTCAGGCTGCACCCTCTTCCCTGGTGCCAGGCCAGGGGACCTCAGGCCATGCCCCCCACCCCAGCACCAGGGCAGGGGACCTCAGGCTGTGCCCTTTGCCCCGGCGCCAGGCTGGGGGATCACAGGCCACTCCCTCCGCTCAGCAGGGCTTGATGGGGACCTCAGGCCGTGCCCCCCTGCCCTGGTACCCAGGGGACCTGAGGCTGCACTCCCTCACCTGGCAGGGCTTGACAGGGTGGAACCGGCCGGGTCTGGATCTAGCCCAATGAAGGGGAGCCATCCAGGTTTGGGTCTCGAGCGATTTTGAGGTGTATGTGGGTGGTTGAAGACTTGACTCTGGGTTCCATGGTGCACCCCAGAGTCTGACAGGAGGAAGATATTCATACACGTTTTACTAATTTTCTTTAATCTCTGACACTTCTATTATAGAGAAAGGGCAAACAGCAATATTAAAATATTTCCTCTAATTAATTCCCTTTTAATGTGCACGAATTTCGTGCACTGGGCCACTATTTTCATAAGACAGGGTCATATCCTCAAGAAACAAAGAGTATAGCGATCAAGAATAACATAAATGACATACATATTGTGTAGGTATGATTGAGAGGAAGACACAAATAAGGCAGTAGTTCATTTTTCCATGGAGCTTAATAAGAATGCACAGAAGAGAAGATATTGGTGTCAAATCTGAAGAATTAAAGAAAATGCTATGTCTCTCTGAAGTCTTCCAGGCTCTTTTCCCACAGGCACAAATATCCATACAATGACTACTTAGATCCTACTTTTTTTAAAAAAAGGAGATTAAATTAGTAATTTTATTTTTATAATGTATATATTGTTGATAGTATTATAGATGTCTCCCACTTTATCCCCATACCCCCCGACCCCTGTTCCTAGGTTCTATCTGTCTCACCTTGTGGATCAATTTTAATGCTGAATCATCTGCTCACTTCAAGAAAATGCTTGAAAAAATTCCTCATGTTTCCATCCACTTGGTAATGCAAGAAGCATCACAGAAATATTCACAATTTAAAAAATCTTCAAGGGTTACCTTCTTTTTCTGTCATTCTCAACCCCATCCCCTTGCTCTCCTGCTTCCTATGTACTGCTAAATATTTTTATGGCAGAGAATCTTAGTTCTATGTTATTTTCTTTTTTAATACAACCCCGATACTTTTTAATCTTTTAAAAAATGTTTTTATTGATTTTAAAGAGAGAAGGGAATAGTTGGGGAGAGAGAGAAACATCAATAATGAAAGAGAATCATCAATCAGCTGCCTCCTGCATGCCCCCTATCACAATCCAGGCATGTGCCCTGACTGGAATCGAACCATGACATTCCGGTTCATGGGTTGACACTCAACCATTGAGCCACACCTACAGGCAAGATGGCACAGAATTCTTAAAATGTATCTAAAAATACAACTATGATTTATGACAAAGGCAACAATAAAATAAAGTGGAGAATTTTTTTTCAATAAATGGTGCTAGATGAATAGAATATTTATATAGGCAAAAAGAAATAGCTGATCCTCTATCTAAAACATACACGAAAATAAATTCCAATGGAGTACATACCTAAACATAAAATATAAGATAATAAAGTTTTCAGGAGAAAACATAGAAGAACTGTGACCTGGGAGTAGACAAATATTTCTTAAACAGGACAGAAAAAGCACTAACCGTGACATTTAAAAACTGGAAAAATTGGACTCTTATAATTCCGAGTTGATGTCAAAAATCACCATTGAGACAGTGAAAAATTAAAAAATACTATAGAATGATATTCACTGTATGTGTGTGTGTGTATCTCTTTTATGTGTCTGACAGATATATAAAATCTGTCAGAAGACTCATATCCAGAATATATATACATTTAAAAATATTAAACATTCATGAGAAAAAGACGCCCAATCCAATATAAAAATGAACAACAAAAAAACTCTTCACAATAAAGAACATAGAATGGCTAATAAGCATGTAAAAATGGTGTTCAATTTCATTAGTTACCAAGGAAATGCAAAATAAAATCACAATGTAACATCACCACTCACCCACCCACACATGAGAATGGCTGAAATGAAAAAGATGGGAATATACCAAATGTTCATGAGAACGTGGAGCGAACACCGAGAAACTGCTTGGCAGTGCACAAAGGACACGTTCCAGAACCTTTAGGTGCTCTATCCCTACTACTAGGCTGGAAATAATACATGCAGCCATCAACCGTAGAGTGGATGAATAAAATACGGTATGTTTAGGCAACGGGATATCGAACAAGTAAGTTTGAAGAACTCCCAACTAGACACAGGCAGCTGATGTGCAGGGCTACATACTTGAGTGTTTTGTGGTTTTTCTTAAAGAATGTATGCACTATGATTCCATTGAAATAAAGACTGTTAGTTTAGGTCTTAATCAGTTACTCTTAGGATATGGGGGTAGGAGATATGGAAGGGGAGACGAGAGCGAGGGCTTCTGGGGCGCGTGCAATATTCAGGCTCTGGATCTAAATTCCCGTTACCTGGGTTGGTTCCAATTTGTGAAAATTCAGTTAAAACTGAAACGAAAGAATGGCAGGAGTGGATCAAACATTACCTTTAAAACCACAGAGATCATAATGAACCGTACGTCCCCACCCTTAACCCTAAGGCTCGCTGGCACGCACGCACGCACGCATGAACGCACGCACGCACGCACGCACGCACACAAGCAAGCACAAGGAAGTGGACACCTCATTGGCCTGGACGGGGTGGCGGCTGCCGGAAGTTGGTTCTTAACACCACTTCGCCCACTTCCGGGCCCTCCAGCTTCCCGCCTTCCGGCCTCCAGGCGGTACGTCTTCTTGCCTAGCCTTCCGCCCCGGCCGCCTTCCCACCTCTCGCCGTCCAGCCGCGTGGCCTGGGTCCCTGGACGGAAGCCGCAGGTGAACCTCGCCCCGGGTGCCAGGAGAGCGCCTCCTTGCGGCTCCCTCCGGCGGCTGGCTTCGCTCTCCCGCCCCGCCGCCATCATGAACATCCGCAATGCGGTGCCGCAGGACCTGATGAACATGCAGCACTGCAACCTCCTCTGCCTGCCCGAGAACTACCAGATGAAATACTACTTCTACCACGGGCTGTCCTGGCCGCAGCTCTCCTACATTGCTGAGGACGAGGATGGGAAGATTGTGGGCTACATCCTGGCCAAGATGGAGGAGGACTCCGAGGATCCCCCGCACGGCCACATCACCTCCCTGGCGGTGAAGCGCTCGCACCGGCGCCTGGGCCTGGCCCAGAAGCTCATGGACCAGGCCTCCCGGGCCATGATCGAGAACTTCGGCGCCAAGTACGTGTCCCTGCACGTCAGGAAGAGCAACCGCGCCGCGCTGCACCTGTACTCGGACACCCTCCACTTCCAGGTGAGCGAGGTGGAGCCCAAGTACTACGCGGACGGGGAGGACGCGTATGCCATGAAGCGGGACCTCTCGCCCATGGCCGAGGAGCTGAGCCGGCCGCTGGCGCTGAAGAAGGGCGGGTTCGCGCTGCTGGGCCCCCGGGAGGTCCAGGCGACCCCGGAGAGCACGCTTCCCGGATCGGAGGTGCCCCGTCCCGGGAGGAAGAAGCCGGCCGCGGGCAGCTGTGGCAGCGACAGCAAGGAGTCCAGCGAGTCCACGGACAGCACCGGTGTCCAGGACAGCCCGGAAGACTCGGACTCCGCCTCCTAGAGCCTGCATAAGGTACTCCCTCGTCTTCTTTTTTTTAATATATATATTTTATTTATTTTTTACAGTGAGGAAGGGAGAAGATAGTTAGAAACATCGATCAGCACGCCCCCTACTGGGGATGTGCCCACAACCCAGGTCCATGCCCTTGACCAGAATCCAACCAGGGACCTTTCAGTCCGCAGGCTGACGCTCCATCCACAGAGCCAAACCAGCTAGGGCGGTACTCCCTCTTCTTGACCCGCTTCCTTCCCGCCCGAAATCCATGCCGCCGCCTGCCCAGATGCGCCCCCCTTCCTGACCCATCCTAGCTCTGCCAGGTTTCACAGGGAAAACCACCCGGTGCTCTTGGGGCGGGGTGTAGATTGGGTTTCGGGGAACTCATTGCTCACTGTTGGAAGTTAATAGCACCCTGCTTCATATGCTCAAAGTAGATTTAATCAGTAAAAGAAACAAGTGTTTATCCGGTCTTTTTTTGATGTGAACTGTATTTCAGGTTACCACGTAGTTAGTGAAATAAATTTCTTCTTTATATAGTTGCTAGTGGCCCAGTGCACGAAATTCGTGAACATTAAAGGGGGATTAATTAGAGGAAATATTTTAATATTGCTATTTGCCCTTTCACTATAATAGAAGTGTCAGAGATTAAAGAAAATTAGTAAAACGTATATGAAAAGCTTCCTCCTGTCAGACTCTGGGGTGTACCATGGAACCCAGAGTCAAGTCTTCAACCACCCACGTGCACCTCAAAATCACTCGAGACCCAAACCTGGACGGCCCCCCTTCATTGGGCTAAATCCAGACCCAGCCGGTCCCACCCTGTCAAGCCCTGCCAGGTGGGGGGGGTGCAGCCTCAGGTCCCCTGGGTGCCAGGGCAGGGGGCATGGCCTGAGGTCCCCTGGCCCAGCACCAGGGCGGAGGGCACACCTTGAGGGCCCCCATCAAGTCCCCCTGGGTGGGGGGCATGGCCTGAGGTCCCCCGGACTGGCACCAGGGAAGAGGGTGCAGCCTGAGTTCCTCTGGCCTGGTGCCAGGGTGGGGGGAGCAGCCTGAGGTCTCCTGTCAAGCCCTGCGAGTGGAAGGCATGACCTGAGGTCCCCTGTCAAGCCCCATGTGGGAGGTGGGTGGGTGCGCAGCCTCAGGTCCCTGCTGATTGCTCCTTAAGGCTCATTATGGGAACTTAGTCTCAGCTGTGGGTGCAAATTGACCAGAGTGACAATTGGCATATTCCCTCTTTATTATATAGGATAACTAATAAATGCAGAAACGATGATAGAATTATAAAAGCACCATTTTGCAACTTTTGATGAAGTTATGTATGTAGTCACCAGTGGCTAATACTATTAGGTGACAGTTGGAGCACTTTTAAAAAAAATATATTTTGTTGATTTTTTACAGAGAAGAAGGGAGAAGGATAGAGAGTTAGAAACAGCGATGAGAGAGAAACATCAATCAGCTGCCTCCTGCACACTCCCTACTGGGGATGTGCGTGCAACCAAGGTGTTACACCCAGATTTCATGATCCCAAAAGACCACCCAGGGAGCTCGCATCCAATGCAAACCTGATGCAAAAACATGAGGGCCTTTATTATTCGAGTTAACTTGGACTTTGCCCCACACACACTCACCAACGCAGTGGCGCGGCGGGGAGGAAGTGCTCAAGTTTCAGGAAAACAGGATTTATAGGGAGTGGGTGAGGTAATGCGTGATTGGTCGAGGGAAGAGTCAAGGTCTGGTTGCACGGGGGGCAGGTGCAGTTAGACTTGGGTCATTTCCTCTGCATCCCTATTGGCCGGTCCGCAGTCTTGCACCACCCTTTCACAAGGTACATGCCCCAGACCAGAATCGAACCTGGGACCCTTGAGTCCGCAGGACGCTCTATCCACTGAGCCAAACCAGTAAGGCAAAAGTTGGAGCACTTTTTAATAATGGATCAGACTGACAACACTTTGAGTCACTGATCAAGTGTAACCACTAAAAGGGAGATGACTATTATGTGACTCCTAATGCAATAGGAAATACACAGTAACACCTATGGAATATTCATGCCCAAAGGAAATTTCATGGATGTATGTATGAAATTCATTAGGAATCCAAACAAGGCTCTAGATAATAACTGCCACTTTCTAAAATATGTTTTTATTGATTTCAGAGAGTGGAAGTGAGAGGGAGAGAAAAATAGAAACATAAATGATGAGAATCATCCATTGGCTGCCTTCTGCACAGCCCCTACTGGGGAATTGGACCTGTAATCCTGGGGCTTGTGACCTGACTGGGAATTGAACCCTGACCTGGTTCATGAGTTGATTCACAACCACTGAGCAACACTGGCTGGGTTATAACTGCCATTTTTATTTAAAACAATAGTAGGGCATGATGCAGTTGGTCATGTCCAGAATGAGAATTTCTACAGAAAAAATGACCATGTTTGTTCAACAAATTAATGTCTTTTTTTTTTTTAATGGGGAGAGGGGAAGAAATTATCAAAACGAACCTTAGAGATATATTGACCAAATGCAACCATTGTGGACATTGTTTGCATCCTGATTTAAACAAACGTAATATAAGACTTTTTGAGAGAATCAGGCAAAACTTGAACATGGACTGTATGCTATTAAGAAATTGTTAATTTTGTTAGGTGAGCTAATTTGTATTGTAGTATTATACTTAAAATGCCCTTATCCATTAGAGATACGTACTAAAATAATTAAAGGCGAAATAATAGGGTGCCTAGGATCTACCTTTAAAATACTCTGGCAAAAAAGGAAAACAGAAAGCGTTGCTGAAGGGGAAATAGATAAGATTGGCATCCTTGAAATTGGATAATGGCTACTTGGGAGGTTCATTATGCTTTTTATTTTTTTGAATGTGTGACAATTAACAAGCTAACTGACAAAAACAATTATACTTTCTAATACATATTAACACAAAGCAACCACTAAAAAGTAGTTTAAAAGACTTTAAGTTCCATCAAGGAACTTTGTAAACACCTTAAGAATTTCAGGGATCAATGAACTGTTGTCACTTTAGAAGCTTTAGCTTCTCATTCTAGTCACATCTTTCCCATAACAAAGTCAGGTCATGAGTGACATACACTGCATATAATTAAAATAAATGCTGTCTGATTAATTTACTCATTCATAAAATTTTTTGTCAGACATGAGGTTTAAAGCTTGGTTCACAGAAGTTATCAGGACAAGCTGATGTTTAAATTGTAGCATTTAAGAATAAATGAACTATATTTTTATACAGCAAACTAATAGCACACTAACCAGGTATTATTTTCATTCCCTTATGATTCCATAAATTATAAGAATTTATGTATAGAAAGTTCTTGGGGGTTAGAAAAAGTCTGTTCTTAAAGGAGTTTTTGCATCTGCTTTTAACAACCTGAAGGCTTCAGAATGACTGGATTCATTTGGTCTAAAGTTAAATGCAGCAGAACAGTCTAAAGAGGAAGATAAAATTAAGCAAAACTTATTGCCTTGAGAGGAGAGTTTTCCGATTTACACCTGTTTTCAAAATCTGGAGGGCTCTGTCAAAACTATTTTGTTTAAAATTAACAAACCTTTTTTAAAATGAACATTTTTCAAATACCTATATAGAAAGCCTTTTGTAATATTGACCTTGATCTCATTTTTTGTGATTATTGGCTTTTTTGTGTGTGTTAACTCCAGCTGAGGACTTATGTAAAATAGCTAATCAGAAATTGCACACCCTCTTTATATAAAACATATATATATATATATATATATATATATATAAACACACACACACACATACACACACACTAGTCTAATTGGATGAATTCAGCACTTAATATTGGCTATAACAAACAAAAATAACTACCACCCTTCTAGGAGAAGAGAGAAATAATAAGAAAATCATCCTGGCAGTTAAAAATCTCAGTGTGGACATGTGGTATTTTTCTTTCATTGACTGGCTTATTTCACTTAGCATTATGTTCTCCAGCTCCATCCATACTCCTGCAAATGCTAAGAACTCCTTCCTTTTTACAGCAGCATAGTATTCCATTGTGTAGATGTACCACTGCTTTCTAATCCATTCATCTGTTGATGGGCACTTAGGCTGTTTCCATATTTTAGCTATGGTAAATTGTGCTGCTATGAACATAGGGATGCATATGTCCTTTCTGATTGGTGTTTCTGGTTTCTTAGGATATATTCCCAGAAGTGGGATCACAGGGTCAAAAGGGAGATCGATGTTTAATTTTTTGAGGAAACTCCATACTG
>PVJC01042282.1:0-14996 GCA_004026665.1 Murina feae
ATAAGATTCACATGCTTTTAACACCAGACAGTGCACATACTCAGGAATCGAAATCCTGCTTTGGCAATTACAGAGCCTGAAATGTTTTCCTTCCCGGACTAAACCCCATAATGCACTGTTTCTCTGCAAAGAACCATTTGGTATCTGAAGTGCTGGGTCAAGAACTTAAAATTCTGTGACAAAAACATGTGGAAGATCAATTGCGAATTGACCACTTTGTCTATGGATAGCATATCTTAGGCTGCATTACAAGAGGGAGCTGTTCTGAGATACTGACAATGACCTTTGAAGAATTTAGTACTTCCGTCCTCACATTATTTAAAAACTTCTTCCAAAGCAACACCTAAGGAATGACAGCAACTTTTGTTCAAAGATTAATTCCTAAGCCCATAAAATGTCAGTGCAGGAATTGTTTCACACCGATAGGGTGTTTATATGATCCAGACAACTCCCTAAATTTTTAAATGTATATATAATTCATGTGATATTTATTTTAATATAAAATTTAAAAATATATAACCAGTATTGAAAATATATATTATTAGGTTTTAGACTAGCTCAAGTGACTTTGGTAACACTATATGTATACATATATAACTCAGTTAAACATCTGGTATCTAATGGAAAAAGACTATTTAGAATTAAACATGATGATACTTGATTTAATTCATACTGACCTTTTAACTGTCTCATTTTGTGTTTCATGGTGTCTAAGTCAGCCAAAATTTTGTCTTTTTTTTTCCAGTTCTGTTTTTCTAATTTTTTTGCTTTCTGCAAAGCTAGAGTAATAAAAATACAAGATATTTTATTTTACATTCTTTTACCAACAGTAATTTATCATTCAAGCCAATAATTTATAAAGAACTTTCTGCTTCAAGAAATAGATTCAATTAGAAAAAAGTAATTAAAAGGTAAAGGTCATTAAAAGAAACCTCATTTGAAAGATGACAGGGCTTAAGGCATTTCTTTATGGAATGCAGGGGGAGAAAGAGAAGAACAGTGCTGTTTTATTATATAGATTTACCATATGCAATAGCCATATTTCATTTTCCACTTCCACAAACTGTTTGGAGGTGATGAAAGCCTGGCTTGGAACCACTCATTTTTTAAACATCCACCTACTGCCTAAAGGGTGCAATTCTTAAAAATGAAAATGTGTAGACAGGTCGTCTTCAGTGTGAATTAAACTCATTTGTTATTTTCTAATGTAACCATTATTCTCAGTCCTCATAGACCAAGGATCTCTTTATCAACTAAATTAGACATTTTTCGATATAGCATATTCTATTCCAGTAAGAAAAAACAGGCAATTGTGCAAATATAGGGACATAGCTATCCTTGTGCACATGTTAATTGATAGATCCCCGTTCTTCGCATAAATGTGACGTCATGCCGACATTATACACATTTCATTCATTTTCTTATAAATGTATTTATCCTTCCCTTCATGCACTTACTTGGAAGAAAGAAAAAACAACAACAACAAAAAACCTCCTTACCATTGGGAGATACAAATGGTTCCCCACAAGATACCCAGACGGCAATCGGGTTTCTGTGAAGGAGGGCGAACAAAGACTCATCTATACCATCCAAACCATCAGATGTCACAGACGTTGCAAATAATTTGTTTTTCACTTTCAGTCTTGGGTTTTCTGGGAAACAAATTACATTTTACCATTGTTCAATGAATAATGAGTACATCTACTTACTGAATTACTTTGTTTATTCAAAATATTTCATTTTTCATTAATGACTTGATTTAAGTGGGCAATACCAAAACTGATGCTAATATATAAATTGGACCAGAACTTCACAGAAGCCAAATAATTTATACTAACCTGATTATAATTATGCATTTTGATTCCTACTTCTGAAGGGAATTTGAGGTGGCTTACCAACACATTTACTCTGAAAAGGGATAACACAAAGAGATTGAAAAACCAAGGAAGGGAGGAAAGGAGTATAGGAATAGACTAAAGCCAGAGATAATGTGCTGTAGTGTCCTCATCTTATAAACAATAGTGTCTATCTCACTCTGCTGTTGAAAAGATTGAAAGAAAAAAAAAAAGAAAAGTACATAGAATAGTGTTTGGTCTATTTAATTGGGCAAGCATCCAAAAAAATTCTGGGTAATATTTTTATTATTAAAAGGACATGAATACACACTGTCTTTATTTGCTAGAGGTAAAGCACAATTTAGACTCTGAGCATCCTAGTGGTCAAAGCAAAATGGAAAACACAATTTCAAAATTTGCAAAGCCCATAAAGAGAAATAAATTCTTCAGAAGAGATACATCTCTTGGCCCTGAGGTCTGAGAGAAGCAATTCCATGGTTTTTATGAAGAAGTTATTTGTGATATAGCAAACAATACCCTACAATAAAAATTAACATAGATTGAGAATCTAATATGTGTTGGGCATTTTACTAAGACATCTACATACATCTTCTCATGTAATATTCAAAATGATGCTCTGAGGTAGGCTCCTGCCTATTTTACAGAAAAGGTTACTGAGATTTAGTCACATAACTAGGTGGGGGCAGAGACAGGATTAGAATCTAGGCCATCTGCCCCCAGAGCCTATGCCTTTAACCACTGCCTCTATTATAAGCATGATGCTGAGTTTCTGACAGATGCCTATTTCTCTCAAGTTATTAAATTCAAACTGATGGCATAACACCAAACCACAATTCAACACAGGGGGCAGCTGCTAATCAGGGGACTGCCTGATTCAAGGATAACCTTTAGAATACAAAGGGGAAGGGATGGCCATGCTCTTTTGGTAGTCCTGCATGAAAACCAAGTTTTAAATAAAAAGAGTGTTTGAGAGTATAATCTTCCAGAACCTGGAAATCGAATATTCTATATGCTAAAAAGGCAGAACTACACACTTTAGTGGTCAGCTAAGCATTAACTATTTACATAATTATTTTTAAAACTCATGAGAAAACAAAGCCATATCATTGTGAAGAAATAGAAAACATATAATAGTATATTGGTCTCTATCCTTGGTTCCTGGTACACAGCTCCTGAAATTCTTCTAATTTTCTAAGTGATAAAAGCACTAGGGGCATCTTCTGTTCTAACGTTTAGTCTTTGATCTAGGTTCCTGGCACAGCTCCTAAGTCCTTTGGAATTTCCTGGGTGATAGCAGTGTCTTTTGCTCCGAGATGACTCTTGGTGGGCTACCAGATGGAGCTGGTCACCAGAAAGACCAAGCCATGATTACAAAGATGTAAACAGATGATTATAATCAACTAGGGGCCCAGTTCATGAATTTGTGCATGGGTGGTATCCCTCGACTTGGCCGGTGATTGGGACCAATCGGGGCCCATCTTGCCTAGTCCCAATCGGGCCAATCGGGGCCAGGGATTGGGGCCAATTGGGGCTGGCCAGTAGGGGGAGGGACCATGGGAGGTTGACTGGTCCAGTTGGGAGTACACTGACCACCAGGGGGCAGCTCCTGCATTGAGCATCTGCTCCTTGGTGGTTAGTGCATGTCATAGCTACCAGCCAGTCATCCAGTCACCCGGTTGTCCAATGGTCTGGTCTTAAAGGTCACTCAGGCTTTTATATATATATATTTATAGATATAGATATGCTAGGAGCTACAATAGAGGCACATTTTCTGGACCTTCTGAGAGTTTATAGGGTCAGTGGAGATAGGCAGGGGCAAGCAAAGGAACTTGGAAGGCAGAAGGTAAGGACACCTTTGCTTCAAATCTTAGGAAAAAATTTTCATTGATCCAGCCCCACTCTCTCAAGTGACCTCCAATTGATTTGGGTTCTGAATTTAAGAACAAAAGCTGCTCAAGTTGCATAAAGTAGCTAATCTGTCAAACACATTTTATAAATTCCTGGCAATTTAGTGATAGTTTTAGTGATAGAGTGAAAGAATCAAAATTTACTTTTTTTCTGACCAAACATATCAGAATCAGCTCAGCCTTGTAGAATGTAACCAACCATACGTTTAATAGTTTTCTCCTTTGTTCCAACGGGGGCTGCCTCTTTCTTTTGTTCCTCAGGGTCTCTGTGGAAAAATGATTTATCTAGAGCCCATGAAACCAGTTCACGCAGGGAAAGGATTGCGGTTCCATCTTTAGTATATATCTTGGAGGCTGCTCGCACAAGACCAAGCCGTTCCGTGCATTCTGTAAGAAGCTAGATAACATGGACTGTGAGTGATGGGGGCAGAAATAGAATGTTGGGGAACCAGCTAGAACTGTAAGAAATATTAATCACGCTTTATTAACCATGATTGTTTTATCCTGATTAAAGAAGGCACATTCTAACCTGGCTGGCAGTTACACACCTGGAAATGCAGCCCATCTTCCCCATTTGGAGCTGCCTAATATCATCGAAAGATTAACAAATTCATTGCAGAAACCAGAATCACCAGAATCGCCAGCTCTTTGAAGATCCCATCCCTTTTGCATACCTGCAAGGCCTTTGCAAATCTCCAGTCTGTTTATCTGTTAACTGCCTATTTGGCATACCTTTTGGCTATTTTCCCATGTAATTTTTGTCCCTTTGCCCAATATAATAAGCAGTTGGCTTATGGTGGGGCGGGGGCGGGGGAGAGCAGATTTTTGTGGATGACCTGCTGCTCTCCCATACTGCCGGCAGTATTAGAGTAAATGCTCATAATGATTCAACCCTGTCTCTGCTTAATTAACTCAAGTAGTGACAGGCAGCCCAGACCCATTGTTTGTCCAGTTACATAAGGAACTGAGAGGAAACAGTGACAGAACTGGGAATGATCATGAAGAGCTTGTTATCTTAAAAATCGAAGAAAATCCTTTCATTTGAGAAAATAGAAAGCCGAATAACTGCCTATTTGATCTTTGAATAGAGACACTTTTTGATATTAGATTGTTCTACTTAATTTCATACAGCATGAATTCAATCTAGCTGTGAAAAGTCATAGCTTCAAAAATTTAAAATGGTAGCTGATGTGTTTCCTTAGAGTAGTTCCTTAAAAAAATGTTTAGCCTAAAAATCCACTTTCAATTTTGTTGCTTTATAAGGTATGATATTGCTGTAGTCATCTTGATAAACTGTTTAAAATAAATGAGTAGTTGACTTTTAAACCAAAAGCTGACATATTACCTCCACTTTGCAGATGAGAAAACAGGCTAAAAGAATAATTTTGCCAAAGATCAAAAAAGCCAGCTGTGGATTCCAGGATGAATCCTCGAGTTGCTAACTTTTGTACTTGGCTTATTTCATTGAACAATACCTTAGTTTAAACATTCTACTTGTATTCAACCAAAGAGGTAAGTTAACAAGGGTATGTATGTGAGAGTGTTTCAAGGAAGTCTTCAGGATAACTTTATGTCATATATAACATTACTTGTAAATTATGCCATTAAGGGTATTGACAAGATTATCCCCAAACATAGGACAAAACTGGGTGTAGCCTTTGGGGCTCTCTTCCTTTTCCATTTGACTACAGGGGATGACAGCCACTAAGGCAGAAACCACACATGCCCTGTCAGCACAACCCCAGATTTTACAATTTGAAAATCAAATGAGTCAAATTATTTATAAACAAATAAGTGCTCAGATTCTGCAGTGGTAAACAAGATGGCATCTTCTAAAATATGCAGATGACATGTAATTTGAAGTTAGGATGGGAAGGAAGGCAGAGAAGGTACTCTGTCTATCACAAAAATGAAGAAAATCTGGTAGCTTTCTATTCCTTCACTTTTATGTACCACTAGAGGCCCGGTGCACAAAAATTTGTGCACTTAGGCGGGGAGGGGGGGAGGTGGGGCGTGGTCCCTTAGCCCGGTCTGTGCCCTCTCTCTGTCTGGGACCCTCAAGGGATGTCTATCTGCTGGCTTAGGCCTGCTCTCCAGGCGACTGGGTCTCAGCTGACAGCCAGACATCCCTCTGGCAGCCCAGGATCCCTCAGGGGATGTCCACTTGCCAGTGGAGAGCAGGCCTAAGCTGCAGTAGGACATCTTTAGTGCTGCTGAGAAGGCAGGAGAGGCTCCCACCACCACTGTTCTGGCATCCATCAGCCTGGCTTGTGGCTGAGCAGAGCTCCCCCTGTGGGAGTGCACTGACCACCAGGGGCAGGGCCTGCATTGAGTGTCTGCCTCCTCGTGGTTAATGTGTGTCATAGTGACCAGTCATACCCAGTGGTTCTGCTGTTAGGGTGAATTTGCATATTACCCTTTTATTATATAGGATTGCTCTGGACCCAATCTAAAAACCATCTTCTGCTTTCTCATTTTCCTAAGAAATATAATAAAAAAGAAAACCTTAATGAAAACAGAGATCTTGATCTTATCAGCATAAATTTGTGAAAGTGGCCAGGGACATTTATCACTCAATTCCACTGCTGTTTTCTTGTCAGAAGAATGACCATTATCATTACTTCTGAGGATGCAAGAAGCAGTTAAGTGAGAACCACTTACCATGGGGAATGTTTCAGCCACAATTAACTTCCCATTTCGATATCCATCTCCATTTTTGTATGCAATTATTTTCACCAGCTTCTTGAGCGCAGCTGCCGTACCAATAGGAGCTACAACTTGTGTGCAGGTCTTCATCCGTAAAGATAATAGATGTTCTTCATAATAACTTAGAGTTTTTTCAGCCTCATAAGAAGATAAGTCAGCCTGATTTAAAAAAAAAAAATCTTAAGTTTAGCCCAAACCGGTTTGGCTCAGTAAAGAGAGTGTGGGCCTGTGGACTGAAGAGTTCCAGGTTCGATTCTGGTCAAGGGCATGTACCTTGGTTGCGGGCACATACACAATTGGGGGTGTGCAGGAGGCAGCTGATCGATGTTTCTCTCTCATCAATGTTTCTAGCTCTCTGTCCCTTTCCCTTCCTCTCTGTAAAAAATCAATAAAATATTTTAAAAAAACAAAACTACACTCTTAAAAAAAAAATCATAAGTCTACTCAAGCTTTTTTTTTTTTCTTCCCAGTTTTGTCATGCAGGTATACTCTAGTCTCTCAATTTAATAAATATGTGCATATACATATGTGTGGCATCTACATTTTGAAATGCGCACTCCACATGCTACTTGTATTGGATGTTGTGGTGGGATGGCTATCAGGTCAGAACTCATTCTCTTCCCAGTCTGCTGCTGAGTCTTGGGTGAGGTTGGGTCTCTGGCTGTGTTCCTAGCCTTCTCCTGTTTTCTACTTTCCTTCTCTTATGACAGCAGATGGGGAAGGAAGCCAGGGCCACGGAGAGCCTGGGGTTGAAGAAAGGGGATACCCATAGTATACATGTTCCTTTAATCTTTAGCGTTAGGATGACGCCCTCCTCTGGTGGAAGATACCGATGAACGAGGTGGGGATGAGCATGGCCTTCACTGCACGGTAATGAGGGTATGAACATCACACTTCACCTTTCCCTGTCGAGCCCTGCACAGGATGCTGCCCCATGGGAAAAGCCCTGTCTAAGATAATGGGACACTGGACGGGCTTTCCAATCAGCTCACTGCCACCTCCTAAGCACTCTCCCTCAAGCAGAGGCCAATGACTTCCCCAGAGGACTGACTTCCTTTCTCCTTTAGAGTTATTGTTTCAGCTGATGTGTACATAACTGTTACTATTCCCCCCCACCCCCCCACACCACCACCCAATGTATATCAGGGTTAGGAGGGGTGGGGCGGGTGATCTGGGAATGCGCAGAAAGCCCTGATGAGCACAGCAGGCTCGAAGGTTGCCCGCCTCTTAGGAATCACTCCTTTTTAATACAGTGGGGCAAGTTCCCCTTAGCTCTTCTCAAGTCTAAACTTGAAAGGCTTTTTTAAATGGCGCCATTTTAAATTAAGATCACAGGAAAGTGGCAGAGGTTTTTCTCTCCATAAGCTATAAATAATATGAGACATGGGTGCGTGAATTAAGGCCCCCAACCTGAAGAGTCATTGACAATGACATATCAAATTCTCCCCGAAATGCTGCATCTTGTAAAAAGAACTTTACCCCATGGATATAAGCATAAAAGCTGCTCTACTCAGTGAAGATTCACAGTGATTTCCTCATCTGAAAGCAACATAGAGAGCAGTGGAAGGTGTCAGTAGATGATTAAAGCCGCAGAAGTGCCCAATTAACTTCAAAGAGTGTATCGAACTATTAATAGACAATGTGTTTTAAATTACAATGGGAAAAAGAAAATCAATGCAGGTGAAATGGTAAAGGTGCATCAGAGGAAGATGAATTGGACGCTTGGAGATGAACTGGAGTGCAAGGCAGATAATGAGTGCATCAAAGTTTCAAAAGTGATGCCATGGAGGTATTAGCAGAGCTCAGATTCTTACACACCTCGGCCACATGGATGGTCTTGAAAGGCCCTCGTAAGAAGGGCCTCTGGGTCTGGGAGCCTGAAGCACAGATGAAGGGCAGCCCTGCAGGCAACTGCTCCAGTCCTTTCTCTGCTCTCAGGGCCTGTCCACAGGCCAGGCATAGTGTCATTTTTTTCTTTCCAGAAGGTGAGAGATAATAGTATCCCTAAAAAGAGGAACAAAGGTGCTTTCACACAGAAACACCTAAATTATAGCAGCTTTTTTGTAGAACACTTTACAAATAAGGCATTTTTATAATTTCCGAATGAAATCATAACGTGAGTGCATTATTTTGCTCACTAATAAACATACATATTTTTAAAAGAATGTATTTCCAAACTCTGTTGACTAAAAATGCTTAGAGACAATAACAATTCAACATAATGTGTATATCTTCTGCCCAGAATCAGGGTTTCTTGGAGGAATGGTTACTTCCATATTTGGGGCAAGAAATATACAAGATGAGCAAGGGATATCATGTGGTGCCCAGAAAGAAAAATCGTTATGGAATCGTGTCAAAAACACACAGGAGCCAACAGAGAGAGTCTCCACAGGTCCAAAGTGGGGCAATTTAAAAGCAACAAAAAGAATGATAACCAAAAACAGAATATGTTTGAGTGTAAAAACCCTATGAGTTCCTCATGATGCTAAAAACAGCAACAAACCCTTGCAAACAACAAAGCCACAACTTACTGGAGTAGAGGAGCACCAGTTTACACATGCGATATTTGGCCCTTAGAAAATGTGGCTCATTATTTGCAATAATGGCCACAATAAAACTATCTGGACTCAAACCAACCAACCATAAGAAGAATTTTGTAGGAAAACCTGGCAAATATAGTTAAGAACAGGGCATTTGAGGAATTACTGTTAATTTTGATAGATGTGATAATGGCATAATGATTATGTAAGAAAATGTTCAAATTTTTCAGAGGTGCATGCTTACGTTTGAGGTGAAGTGACATCATGTCTGGAGGTTTGTAAATGTTCCTAAACCCTGATAACAGTTGAATTTTGATGAGAGGCACCTGAGAATTTATTGTACTAATCTCTCAACTTTGAATATGCATGAAAATTTCCATGATAACATTTTAAACTACCTTCACATAGGCTCTCTAATTGACTTTGTTTCTCACAAGGCTGAAAGTTAAGTACAGTCAGAGTTAGTACCACCAGACTCAATGTCCGAGTACATAAGATAAAATGAAAGTTCAGAAAGGAAAAGGATACCCAAATAGCACAAGGCAGAGACGAGATATAAAACTGTGACTTCTGATTCCCAGCTCTTGGCTCTTCTGCCTTTTCTATTCGGTTCAACCACCCCTTTAAGTACATAGAGCTATCTCAATTCAAAGTCAACACTGACTCATACTCTCAAACATGTCACTCTCAAATTTCACTATGAATTTCTCTATCAGCACATCTGATTTCCATTTTTCTACAAGTTACTGGAAGGCAGAAAATTAAATATCCCCTCTTGGGTGGAACTGAATGAATATTACATACAGAAAGAATAATTTAGATAGAAAAGCATGGGGTTCATGATGAATTGTGTGCCAATTCATTCATTAGCAAGGATCTATAATAATAAAAGGGTAACAGGCTAATTAGACCACATGTCCTTTCGGACGACCTTTGGGATGAAGCTGGGACTGCGAGGGAAGCCTGGGTCCCGGGTGCCAGAGGAAAGCCGGTGCTGGCAGCTGGGGGAAGGAAGGCCTCCTCTTGCACAAATTTCGTGCATCGGGCCGCTAGTATTTCTATAAAGTGAAACTTCCCACCCAATATTTTGTTATCTTGAGGAAATAAAGAAAAAAAAAGCTTGATTATTTATTTTCCACTTTTCAAAGTAATTAATTTGTTTCATAGCATCACCTAGTTGTGACCTATGAGTTGTTGCTGCTGTTACTTAATATCAGTATGCATTTAAATATATCTGATGTATGTCAATCCACTGCACTAATTAGCATATTAATGCTTAAATGGTTCATCTTTGGATAGTGGGAGCCTTTCCAAGTTGTTTCATTTTAAGACAGCCTTACTAGTCTGACAGTGCATCTGCTAACAGGTTTGAGTTCACAGACAAAATAGAAAGAGGTACAGGAGACAGCACAGTCAAAACCAGAGAGATGCAAAGTGGCATGGTACTCCTGGACATCTCTCACTCAGTGGAGCTAGAGAATAAGTGAGAAAGCAGCAGCAGGCCTTAGCTTGTTTTGCTCAGTGGATAGAGCATCAATCAGTGAACTCAAGGGGGTCCCGGGTTCGATTCTAGCCAGGGCACATGCCTGGGTTGCTGGCTTTATCCCCAGTAGGGAGTATGCAGGAGGTAGCTCGTCAAGGAGGTAGCAGCAGTTTAGACACGTCTAAGAAGCAGAGTAAAGAGGGTCTTGTAGAGTCTTATAGGTGCTTTATGAGATTTCAGGTATGCCAATGGTCAGCAACATCAAGGCAGCTTGACTCACTGACCCACAGTATCTTAGATATTTGTAAAGTACAGTGTAAGTAATTCCTTACTAACAAAAATTAAAGGACCAAACTTGATAAATTATTTTCTTTACAAATTAGAATGCATTGAATGTGTAGGCCCATGCTTGGTATAGTGCAATATAGTTAAAGTCACTTATGCTCATTTGCATGTTAGGATGCTTTATGGAGTGGAGTGACACCTGGTGTGACAGGCACACCTGTGGAGGGTAGTATGTGAGATTCTCCTCCCTCATGTGTGTCCTGGTGAACTGATGATGAACCAATGATGGTGCTGGTGTTAGGGAGCCATCAGAACCATATAAGTAGGGAGTAATATCAATATTCCCTCATTCTTTCCTACCAGAATCCCTGAGTTCATTTACAAATCAGTGCTCAGTTTAGGTGAACATAAGTTTTCTATAAAGATAATTTCTGGCGTTATTAAATTACTCCCTCTCCCCCTATTTTTATTTTGTCCTCAGTAGGAAGGAACCACTTACAGGTTGATCGATGTTTTCTTCTTTAACTACAGAGGATGTACAAATTCCAGCATAATTTGCGGCTGTGATTTCCTTATTCAGTGCAGTGCTATGGAAGGCCATAAAACTTTTCTTACTTTCAATGTAATTCCACTTTTGATTGGAAGTCCCATTGTTATAGGGTTTATATTTCTGGAGAGAAAAAATACAAAATCTGGAGTCAAATGGAAGAGTTTATGATTTGGCTATGGCAGCCATAGTTTTCATTTCATAAATTCAGAAAGTACAGATAATTACTCATTCTGCTGTCATTGTAACTACATATTTGATTATTATATAACTATATATCTGATATTTGATTATTATAAACATCTATATATATAAAAGGCTAAGCAACCATCCAACTGGTAGCTATGATGCACACTGACCACCAGGGGTCAGACGCTCAACGTAGGAGCTGTGGAGCTGCATGACTTGGCAGTGGTGGTTCGTGGATGATGCATCCCAGAACCAGAGAGGAGGAAGCCCGATTCTGAAGTGCATCATCTGAGAACCGCCCCTCACAATCTGGGACCCCTCAGGGGATGTCAGAGAGCCAGTTTTGGCCCAATCTCTGCAGGCCAGACTGAGGGACCCCACCTGCTGGAGGGACTCCGCTCACTCCACAGACGCCCTCTGAGCCATGGCACTGTCTCAGGTGCAGCTGGTGGGGAGGGATGGTGGGAGGTTGGCTCCAGGTGTGTCTAGCCCTGCTGGCCACTTTCCAATTAATTTTCTTTCAATGTGCATGAATCTGTGCACAAGGGCACTAGTGTATTTGTAAATATGCATTCTTTAATTTACAAAAATAAGATCACAAAATATATACAATTGATAACTGCATTAGATTTGTTTTGTTTGTTTGTTTTACTTAACAATTTTCCATGCATCTTTTTAAACATTTTTTAAGGATATATACTATTTGCTTTTAGGGATATTTTATTTTACCACTTTCTAAAAATTAAACATGTAGGTTTTCAAGTTTTCCTTACTATAAGCAAAAAAAGCAATGAATTATACAGATAAATCTTTGTGTAAATCTAAAACTTCTTTAGAACAAACTTCTCAAGTAGAATTGTAAATAAAAGAACACAATCACTTTAAAATATTGAACTTTATCACAGCCAATAATTTCCAGAAAGGTTATTGTAGTTATAAGTCCACCAATAGTATAAGAAATGGCCTGTTTTCCTCAGACTTTTGCCAAAACATCTTCAACTTAGTAAATGAAAAGTAACACCTTGCTGATATCTCAATTTACATTTCACTGGTCATCAAGGAGGATTTTTTAAAATATGAATACACTCAGCTTTATATGCAATGGAAATAGCATACTTATTCAAATTATATAACTTGGTTCAAGCACAAGTAAAGAAATAAATTGTTTCAAGTTAAGAGAAATTAAAACAGATTAGTTCCAACTAAACATATGACACCTGGAGGAACTTTATAATGAATAACACTTTACCAAGAAGAGATTGATAATAAAGAGGAAAATAAATGAACCTTAAGAATTGATTTAATGGGTCAGATAATACAGCATCCCTCAGAGGTATGAAAAATAAAGAGTATATTTCAAGGAACAGGGAGGGGGGAGCCTAGTAAGATTAACCTAACATGCTTCATTTTTATTTATTTACTTGAACTTTAATATTTTATCACAAACTGATTGCTTCAGGAAATAAAAATGAAACACCAGCAACAACAAAAAATCTTGAAAGTTAATACAAATTATCTTGATATCAAATTCATTTCTTATAAAATGGGAACCTTAAGGGAAACATCTATTTCTATAATTTCATAAAACTGATTAAGGTACTAAATTTGCATCTGCATCAGGTTTTTATCTTGCTGCCAAAGAGGCACCTGACAGGGAAGAATGTGATGCTATATATACTGTGTGTCCTAGAACAAATTCTAAGCCCATATTTATCATCAGGAAAGAAGACTTAATTAAGCTTTGATATTCGTCCAGATTGCTTTGTCCCAATTTTGGATTCATTGTATTAACAACATGGAATAAAAGAAATGTTACTTGGAGACAATATATTCTGTTCACCAAAAAGAAGGTAAACATTGTGGAGGATACAGAAAGTAAATTCAAAGTAGGGAAGCTCCTAAACGTTCTCCCCTCCTAACAAGAAAAAAAACACATGAACATATATTTATTTAGGAGTGTCTTTGATTATAAATAAGTAAATGAGGATGACATACAAACATGAAAAAAAAAAAATAAAAGAACTGCCCAGGTGTTTGCCTAAAACTTAAATGAGGCCAGACTTCTTTGGAGTCTCAAAAAATTGTTTGGCTGCTACAAATATTTGCAAAAAGTATGTTAAAAGTGTAATTAGAATTAACGCTGTGGAGCTCACATCCTTCAGGAAGAGCCTGCTGACCATGTTCTTTCACTCTAGTTGCCAATGAGCGTAAGTGGTACATCTAGCAGCCAGTCCACTGACTACCCACCACGGAGACCACAAGCCATGTGAATACCGCTGGGACAATTGCTCGTGCTTGCCGTTGGAATTGATTTAAGTAGAAAGCATAGCTCCTGACATACAGCAAGCCCACAACCACCATCTGTTGGAATGAACTAAATTAAGAGCTACATGAACATGTTCAATTTGAAATCTAAACAGACGGTTGTAAATATTTTAGCAATAGCATTCAAGATAGAATTCTGTGACATCCAATTTCTTTCTCCACACCAGGGATGCATGGAGCTTTACTTGCATTTAACTAAATAAAGGGCCATGATTACTCTTTACCTGAATGATAACTGGGTAACTGCAGACTTCATTCTCCGCCTTGGTCATAGACACTGCCAGCACAAGTTCTGGGTTCCTCACCAGGTGAAAGGTCCTTGGGGAAACAGGATTAGGCACATTACACAGCAGCATGACCAGCTCAGAGCTCCCTCTGTGCCACTATTGGTGTGTTACTTCTTGTCTCCGTAATGGATTTGAATCCTTTAAGCGTTTCTCCCATTTTACTAGTACAGCAGCGCGATGTTAAGGGTTCTCACGGAGCGTGCTGGAAGAGCAGGAGGAAGGGGCTCCTCTTTCTGGCTGTGTATGGCGTCCCTAATTGGGAATAGGATATCCGGTGCTGCTATTCCCCAACCAGGTGCCCAGAACGCGTGGTCCCGCGGCACCTTCACAGCCCTGACCTGGCCTCACGATCGCCTGCTTGAGGCTCTCCTGACAAGGATCCTGCACGCTCCAGGCCTTGTGCCACACCAGCACTCCCACTCCCTTTACATGCCCATGTGCCCAGCAACCAGTTACACCCCCATTTATGTTCCAGAGGGCTGCTTGCTGCTTGCCCAGCAGCCAAAAACAAAGTCTGGCCAGGCAAACCAGCGCCTTTCTTTGTCATCCAGTGGGCTGCAACCATACCTTTCCAATGGGTTTTGAACTCCAGCCTTGGGGAAGGGCCCAAGTCCAAGTCTGTGCTTGCTTGCATACTCTCCCTCAGCCTTACAGTATCATATAGAATGCATATTTGTTTAAATATCCAATAATTACTCTGCTATCATTGTTTAGTAATCATTTGTGTTAAACTTCTGTATGGTTTCTGACTCCCCCATTGTGCCCAGACAGCAATTCTCTCCTCCCCCATTCAGTTGCTATGGGAGGCAGTGTACCAGAGTGTGAGCCACAGTGCCTACGTTTGAGTCCTGGATCCACCTGTCAGTAGCTC
>PVJC01042283.1:0-14996 GCA_004026665.1 Murina feae
GGGGGTGGGGGAGGGGGGGAAGGTCAAGGGAAAAAAATGGAGCCCTATCTAACACTCGTTGTGATACTTAAGCAATAAAACAAAATTTAAAAAAAATAAAAAATAATAAAAAAATAAAATAAAATAGTTTGGAATTCTATCTGCTTAGGAGTAAAAAATAAAGATTTATGGTGTAGTATGAGTACCTATATTTTGATGCTTTTTATGGTTTCAACAATTTTAAGGGAGAAGGAGCTACATAAAGATCTACAAGTTACTTAGAAATCTATAAATGCCACTGGAGATAAACATATAATACTGTAATAAATGATGGCACAAGATAACTAAATGGAAAAAAATGAACTAGTATGGTAAAATACATACCCAAACAAACAAAAACCTGTATTACTTGTTGAGAGTCAAGAAACAGTTCATAGATGAAAATAAAATTCCCTGGAGAAGCATATGGGTTTCATTCTGTATGCTCCAGAGGAAATATGCTTATTCAGTCAGGTACACAGCAGGACCTTCTCCATATTAATATAGATACACCCTCGCAGTCAGCCTAGCCCTTAAGACCCCAACCTAATCCAGTCCTGAAGGGTGGAGCATAAGGTCACAGAACCTTGTGCTCTGTTAAGGAATGTTTTACTTCATTTGATTACTTATAGGAATAGAGAGATAGGGAATATAGTTAATAATACTGTATTAACAATCTATGGTGCCAGATGGGTACTAGACTTGTTGGGGGATCATTTCATAAATTATATGAATGTCTTATCACTATGTTATACACCTGAAACTAATACAATATTGAATGTCAACTGTAATTGACAAACTCTTTTTTTTAATTAATGCTTTTGCTTTTAAACAAGCGGTAGATCTGGGGAAAATATTTGTAACACACATCTTACAATGAACTTGTATCAAGAATATATAAAGAACTCTCAAAATTCAATGCTAAAAAAGAAAACAATTTAATTAGAAAATGGGAAAATACATGAAGTGCCAGTTCACTGAAGAGGATATACAGATGGCAAATATGCACATGGCAAAATATTCAGCATCACTAGCCATTAGAGAAACACTACTATTAGAAGAGCTTAAAAATGCTAGTGAGGATATGGAGAAGCTAGATCTCTCAAACATTGTTGGTGAGAATGTAAAATGTTACAGCAATTCTGGGAAATAATTTAGCAGTTTCTTTTTTAAAATAATCATATATTTACTACATTATCCAGCAAAAGTACTCCTGGGCTTTTATCCCAAGGAAATGGAATCTTACATCCACACAATAACATATAGGTAAATATCCATAGCAGCTTTATTTGTAATAGTCAAAAACAGGAAAAAATTAAAATGTTCTTCAATAGATGAACTGTTAAACAAACTGTGGACTTCCCTCTCGGCAATAAAAAAAGCACAAACTATTTATACAAACTATCCATGAAACAATTTAAATGGATATCAAGGGTGTTATGCCAAATCTCAAAGGTTACAAAGTGTATGGGTCTATTTACATTCTCAAAATACAAAATTAGAGATGGTGAAGAGATTTTTCATACAAATCAATACATGTGATAAAATGGCATAAAACTATGCACATACTTTGTAACCATTGAAAGAAACTGGGTAAAGGGTAAAGAGAAACTCACTACCAAGATCTCCTGCCCACTAGTTTTTATATAGTAAATGTATTTATAACTCATACAAAATAGCCAACAGACAAGAAGAGTTTGTTACAGCACAGCCCTGGCCAAGTGGCTCCACTGGCCTGGACGTCAGCCCATACACCAAAAGGTTGTGGGTTCAATTTTCTATAGGTCACATACCTAGGTTGCAGGTTCAATCCCTAGTTGGGGTGCATACAGAAGGCAACTGATCAATGTTTCTCTCTCTCTCTCTCTCTCTCTCTCTCTCTCTCTCTCTCTAATTAAAAACAAACAAACATATCATTGGGTTAGGATTTAAAAAACAAAAACAAAAAACTACAGCACAATCTCACTCACCAACACAGATAAAAAACAAAACAAAACCCCCCCAAAAATGTATACAAACTGAATCCAGCAATGAATAGAACAGATACTAAGCTATGCTTATCCCAGGAAGGCACGGTTGATTTAATAAGAGAAAATCCATTATTTTTATTCACTGATTAAGAGAGAAAAAACTAAAGTATTTTCTTAAAATAAATACAGTAAAAGCAGTCAATGTAATTCCATAACCAGTTAGAATAAAATTGCCTAAAAACCTACGAGTAGAAGATATATTATTTACCTACAACCAATCAATTTAATACCTAACTCTGAAGCATGAAAACTTCACCTTTGAAATCAGATCAGGAACAAGTAAAGGATTATTACCACCTCTATTCAACATCAAATGAGAGGTCCTATCTGATTACACAAAATGAGAAAAAAAATTTATAACCTTTACAGCTTATAAGGATCTAAAAGAGAGAAAAAGTGTCACTATTTAAAAAGCATTTGATTGCTAACACAGAAAACCCAAGGCAATAATTGGACAACTGATTGGAGTTAATAAAATAATTGAGAATGGTTTATTAAAATGGTAAGATTTAAAATCCATTTCATTTATATACAACAGCAACAGATGGAAAACATAATGTTTCAAAATAGACCACATATAATAGCAAAAATGTTGCCTGGGAATAAATCTAATAAGGATATGCATGACATTTATAGAAAAAGTAATAAAGCTTTACTGAAAGTTAAAACAACTGTACCTCCCCAAACTGATAGAAATATGGAGGTTTATTCTCCATACAGAAGACCTCTGGCCTGCATACTATAGGCACATTTGAAAGCAGAAGTACCTTGTGCAAACCAAGCATCTGAACCAATTTTTAAATGCTAAATACTGAGATCCAACCCAGCTGCACTCCCAAGTTGGTTCTCCCATTGGATTTGAAAATTCTGGCAGCCAAAACTCTACCCTCCTAGCAGAAAATTAGATGATCTCCTCTAGGGAATTCAGCCAGCCCGCAAAGAAAGACCTAAAGATACTGACATTAGAGATTTCCCACAAATGACTCACTCTGGTCATTCAACAGTAAACCTCAAAATCAACAAGTTCCACACATGTGGTCAGACTTTCAATCAACTTTTTAATTCTAACACTCATCATGATCAAACAAGGTATAACAAACATCATAGGAAAATCTCTAATACTAGAGGCCTGATGCATAAAATTTGTGCAAGAGTGCGCCTTCCTTCTCCCAGCTGCTAGCACCGGCTTCCCTCTGGCACCTGGGACCTGAGCTTCCTTCCAGCCTGGGATTCATTCAGAAGGACATCCAGAATGATGTCCAGTCTAATTAGCATATTATCCTTTTATTATTATAGATGGAAGATAGAGTCCAAAGTAAATAAACTAGTAAAGAAACAAAAATGAAAGCAATCTGAAGGAAACATAATCTATACAAGGAAAAGAAAAAGTTTAAAGATAATTATCACTAATATATTAAAATAAATAAACATAAACAAGAACAAAATCCTATTATTAAAATGTAGAACAAAAAAAGCTCTTGGGAAGTAAAAACATGGTAAGAAGGTAGCAGAAATGAAAAACTCACAGTGAAGTTGAAAAACAAAAGAAAAGGAATAATGGTGAGAAAAGAATGAAAGGACCAGACCAAGAGGTACAACACCTGTGAAATGTGAGTTACAGAAAGAAAAAAAAAATATTACAAGCAGAGGTGAGAAAATCACCACTGAAAGAACTAAAGAAAGTCTCTCCAAACACAGGAACATGAATTTTCAGATGAAAAGGCCCACTTAGAAGACAGCACATGGAAGAAATTGGGACTACATCAAGGTAATTTCAGAACAGTGGAAACAAACAGAAGCTTCTAGAACAGAAAAAAGTTTTCATCAAAGAATCAGATATCAGAATGGCTTTATTCTTCTTGACAACAGCAATGGAAGCAAGAAAACATTGGAGCCTTAAAAATTCTGAAGGAAAATTATTTCCAACCTAGAATTCTACACTTGACTAAAGTATCATTTTAACCATTTTAGAGTAAGTAAATAAACATATTTGGAGATATGCAAGGTCTCAAAAGGCTTATTCTTTAAGCACAGTTTCCCAAGAAGCTACTAAATGAAGTCTTCACCAAAATAAGAAGAGTAAATCAAGACAAAAGAAGCTATGAGACATAGGAAACAGGATGAAAGGTGATATTGAAGAAACTAGAGGCCCAGTGCATGGAATTTGTGCACTCAGGGGCAGGTACTTCAGCCTTATAGTCCGGTAGCCATCCTTAGCACTGCTGTGGAGGTGGGAGAGGTTCCTGCCTCCACTGCTGCACTTGCCAGTTGTGAGCCCGGTTCAAGGCTTCTGACTGAGCGGTGCTCCAAGGGGAGCACACTGACAACCAGGAGGCAGCTCCTGTGCTTAGCGTCTGCCCCCTGGTGGATAGTATGTGTTATAGTGACTGGTCATTCCTCCATCCGGCCAAAACTGGCTCTCCAACAATCCCTGAGGGGTCCCAGATTGCGAGAGGACACAGACCAGGCTGAGGGACCCCACCAGTGCAGGATTAGGACCAGGGAGAGATGTGGGAGGTTGGCCATCTGAGGAGGGACCACGGGAGGGCTTCAGGGCATGTCTGGCCTGTCTCGCTCAGTCCCAATCATCCAGACCCCAGCAGCAAGCTAACCTACCAGTTGGAGCATCTGCCCCCTGGTGGTCAGTGCACATCATAGAGAGCAGTTGAGCAACCTTAGCATACATTAGTATATTATATTATGCTTTGGTTGGCTGAACAGCCGGCTGGACAACCACACACTTAGCATATTAAGCTTTTATTATATAGGATTATATAGGATATCTTGAGCCCTAGCCAGTTTGGCTCAGTGGATAGAGCATTGCCCTGTGGATCAAAGGGTCCCTGGTTCAATTCCAGTCAAGTGCCCCAGCCCTGGATGGGGCTTGTACAGGAGGCAACCAATTGATGTGTTTCTCTCACACTGTTTCTTTCTGTCTTCTTTCTTCCACTCTCTCTAAAAATCAATGGGAAAATATCCTCGGGTGAGGAATATATATATATTTATTCAGATATATATCTGAAATTTCAGCTGTGCATTAGACATGTGCAACCAGTCCAAATTGGAGCAGGTGACTAATTGCTGAGCATGTTGAGGGATGCCATTACCAAAATGCTCACTACCTTTGTATCATCTTTTTAACCTGAGAGTGACAAATGCAAGTAAAAGCCAGACCAAGATTTTTCTATGTATTTGGTTTTTCTTGTCCACAGCTGATGAACTGTGACTCTCCCTGCCATGCTCTATTGCCTCAATTGACTGAGGACACTCATTTCATCCACAAGAATGAATCTTCTCCTAAGAGCAAGGGCTGCTGTCTTGCAGAAGATACAAACATTTTTTAATGCGGTCATTTTCTCATACAGTGTTCTGTTCAAGGACCACTCACTGAGTTAATATAATGGTTAAACGTATAAGACCACCCAGACAAGGAAAAGCAGAACCATTTCTGTATTTAGACTCTTCCATTGTAATTGTGACAGCAACACTTGAAGAGCCTATTTTACTCTCTTAATTCCTAAATTTCCATGCTGCATTTTCAAGAATCTCTCAGAAGCATAGATGACATAAATAATGCAATGTTCATCACACATTCTTTCTTTTCAGAAAATTGAGATGTGTTCTAAAGAGACAATTTTTTAGAAAAACCAGGTGCACACGTGTAACGATCATTTAAGTCATTCATTGTGACAGTAAATAAGAAATTGAGTAAGCGGTATTTTAGCAAAGAAAGCTTTTCTAAGAAAGAGACAAGGACTCTAAAAGACATTGTCAGAATGAAATCTACACACGACTCAGTTCTTTACAAAAGCCTTAGCTCTGTTTTCTGAAAACTAGTCCATGGATGTAGTGCCATATATTGTGAGTTATAGGCAGAGGATTTTTCCAAGACTGATTCAAACATATAGGCAAAGGCAGGAGAATGCTTCTAAACTTTCAAAGCCGTCTTGAGTAAACAATGCTTGAAGCAGACAGCTATTGTGGTCTGCCTTTCACTTTTCCCTCCTTCTAGAAACAGTTCTCCACATTTAAAGTAAACTGTTCCTTCTCCCACTCCATCCCAGCGCTCTTACTGGGGCAATCAGCCATACTTATGACCATGTAACCCCTATGACCTCATAGTCCTCATTTCACTTTAAATTGGAGCTGGGAAAATAGGAACAGTCCCTCTCAGACAAGCCCTCATCGTATTTCACCTGGACTGTTATAATAGGCAACTCGTCTCCCTACTTCCATCCTTAGCTCTCTACAGTTCATTCTCAACATAGAAGCCAGAGCTAATGCAAGTCAGATAACATTGCTCCTCCTCACAAAACCCTCTAGTGGTCACTCATCCCATACTATAAATCAACGTCTACTATGACCAACGAAGTTTCACATAATGTGCCCACATCCCCTTACCTCCCTGGCCTAGGACCTGGCGTGCATCTTATGTCAAGTTTCCCAGGAAACAGACCCTGAGATGGAGTTTAACATCCAGAAAATATAGAGTATTCTTGCGGTCAGCCCCTGAGGACGGGGGAAAGTGAAAGAAGTAGGATCAGGCAAAGGAGGGTGTTGGGCTGTGATACAGTCACAAAGAAGGCCTTAGCCAATCTCGTTAGTTGTTCTGAAGCTGGGATGACTCTGCAGACTTATCTTGCACAAGGGGGAGAAGTCTTTAGAGCACCCTCTTTAAACCAGTCAGTGGATATAGGCTGTCCCTGGAAAGGAATGTGAATCTTGGGTGAGGTTGTTCCCTTCATTTGAGAAAATCCCCAGAGAAGGAATTGTATGAAAGTCATCATCCTCCAACACTCCCAGCAGCTGGGCCAGTGAGTACTCAGTCCTAAACGGGACATTCTAGGTGGCTCACCAAGAAGTTTCCTACAGGATAAGTGCCCTGGGAAGTAAGCAAACTGACATGGTAAAACACAAGAGCGCAGGACTAAGGAAAGAATGAAAGTTGAAAGTTGAAAGGGGGTGGATTATTGAGGGCCAGATTTCGTGTTTGGTAAAGAAGGAAAAGGGGTCACAGAGTTTTGCATAAGGCAAAGTCATAGCTAGAAATTGCACCTACCAAATGCATGGGTCTTCTGAAAGTGGGAGAAGAACCAATGGGCTCTTCCACAGTTAATTAAGGTGGAAGGTAAAAAGGCGGTAAGTTAATAGATGGCAATGGTGGTGGAAAGGAAGGGACAGAGGTGGCAGAAGCATTGAAGACATAAATATTGTGTGCTAAGCACTTTTTTTTAATGTATCTTTATTGTTGAAAATATTACAGATGTCCCCGTTTTCTCCCCATTGATCCTCTCCACTTGCTCCCCACCCCCAGGCCTTCACTACACTATTGTCTGTGTTCATTGGTTATGCATATAAATTCTTTGGTTAATCTCTCTTCACCCACCACCCACCCCCACCTTCCATCTCAGATTCGTCAGCCTGTTCCCCATATTCCTATGTCTCTGGGTCTATTTTGTTCCTCCACTTTTTTTGTTTATTATATTCCACATATGTGTGAGATCATGTGATACTTGTCTTTCTCTGACTGGCTTATTTCGCTTCCCTCTCAAGTGCATTCAATACTATCATTCTTCATTCTTGAAATATTTTATGCTCTTGGCTTCTGTGATGCCACATTTTCCTTGGCCACACCTTCTTGGTCATTTTTCCTGGCTCCTTTCTTTCTTTCTTATCCTGAGCCCAAAATGAGTGGCTGCACATGAAATTTTGTGGGTTGGCCCTTTAAGAGGGTGCCTGCATTTTCAGCCATCTCTCCCTGGCAGACAGAAACCCCACTGCTTTTCACAACCAGATGTTATGTGGGCACCTTTCTCAGTCCTGGTGCTCTGGGCTGAGGAGCCCAGATTGAGGCTTAGAGCTGAGAGTTCTTGGTGGGAAGTCCCCCCAGCTGAGATATCCCTCCAGAACTTCAGCTGTTGCCTGTGGGAGCTCGGCCAGCAGTCTGGTGCCTCTGCACTTCCTACCAGTCTGGATGCAGTCTCCACTTTCCATCCTTGGTCATCAGGGGTTCTCTCCAGCTACTCCTCAGTTGGTTATTCAGGATGTTTTTTCTATATCTTAGTTGTAATTCCAGTTTGGTCCTAGGAGAATGGAAGGTGGGGGTGGGTGGTGGGTAAGGAGAGATTAACCAAAGAACTTATAACCAAAGATGATTTACTCCGCCATCATCTTTCCTCCTCCATGCTAAGCACTTTCTACAAAAGGCCTTTAAGACTGAAAAAGAAACCATGCTTTACCATGGTTCAACCATTCCGTGGAACATTATCCAGCTTTTGTATGTCAATTCCACGTGAACAAGAATTTTTGTTGTTTTCTCAGCATCTAGAACAAAGCCTGTGAAATAGCAAGTGTATATATCAGTCAGTTTTTGCTATGATCATGCTGAGTTTCAGAAATCCCCAAATCTCGATAGCTTACAGCAACAAATGTTTATCTATTGCTCGCTGTTCTGCAGTCAACTGTAGCAACTTTGTTCCAGGCTGTGGGTTGGGTTCAGGTCTGTACCATGTGTCTTCCCATGCCAGGGACTAGATTGGAGAACATGGGGACATATTCTTATAGTGGAGGGCAGGAGACCATGAAGGCTAATGGAACTTGCAATGCTTCTCAAAACTTCTGCTAGGATCTGGCACATTGTCACTTACCCCACTCACATTCCATTAGCCTAAACAAGTCATAAGAGCAATTTCTGCATAAGTGGGGCAGGGAAATATGCTTCTCCTCTGAGGAGTTGAGGAATGGGGAGTGAATATTTGCTGAACAACAAAAAAATACTCAATAGTAATGCTTAATAGATACTTGTTGAATTATTGTATTAATAAATCTACATGTACTGATATGAAAAGAACCCTTAACACATCCCACTAAGTGAAAAAGGCAAGTTGCAAAACAATACATATACTATGATCCAATTTATAAACACACATACCAAAAATAAAACCATACACTAATATATGCACATATAGTTTCATAAATGCCTACAGAAGGGGCTGGAAGTGGATACACTAACAGTGTATCTTAACAGTGTAACTTCTAGGAAGGGGAGTGAGATTGGGTAGGGATAAAAGGGGACATTTGCCTTTACATCATTTGAAACCTTTTTTACAACAAGAAAGTATTTATGCTTAACTTGTATGATTTTTTTAAAGTGTATAAAAGAATAAAAATAATAAGGCAATGTCCATTGTGAAGCTCCTCACACAATCTGGATTAGAAAAATGTCAAGTGAGCAATTGTGAGGAAGTTAATGTCATAGTAAGAATGACAAATTAATAACAAAATGTGCCCTAACTCTTATAATTGTTCAGTTACTGCTCTGACATTTAAAAAATATTACAACCTTTATGGTAAGTGCCTTTATCTGGCTTATGAAATTACTTTGACAGTATCTTGCACTTACATTGTGTAAAATGGAACATTTACTTAACCCATGCCATGTACATAGTAGATATTCAGCATTTGTTGCACTTAATAAGCAAAAAATCCTAACAAGTCTATGACTAGTTTAAGATTTGCAATTCATATAGAAATATCAAGCCTTCTTAATGAAGAGAAATAGCCTCTAAATGGCATTCTTTATTTTGAAGATATTGTAATAAGCCATAGTGTACAATAAATTAGACATTCAACTTTCTAGCCCTTTCTCTAGAACCTCATGCACTACCAGAGTAGTCATGGATATAAACATTCTAAAAGATTGAATCACTTTATCAAGTAACATCTTAGAACATCTTATCAGTCCTGTAATGGCCACTTTTCATAGCTAACATCTCAGCAACCACACCAACGGTCACAAAGTTTGGTGGCTGAGTTCTTGAAAAAAGGTAAGCAAGTTAATCAGCCCCCAAACCCTCACTGATTACTCACACAAGGCATCCAGGATCTTCTAGATGAATAGATACATTTCAAAGAACAAACACCAAATCCACCTCTCCCTCAAGAGTAAGCAACAAATAAGTAATTTTGAATATTGGTGTTTTGAGCTAATCCTTAAGGTGGATCTTTACTTGCCACTGAACATTTCTGTTTTGGATGTGATTTTCAAATTTGCAGGTTCAGAAATTCCAATATGTTGAATCATCCAAGGTTGAGCCCACCTGTTGGACTAGTTCATAATAATCAAACTCATCAGAGGTTCACTTAAAAACCAGACCATGAATTTATCCATTTATGGCACCCTACAAAGCACCTCCCAGAGCACAAGTTTCACCTGCTATATGTACTTCCTTCCCAGAACACAAAGGCTACATTAAGTCCAAATGATTGGCTGACAAACACTGAATTCAAAAAGAGGAAACTGTATGGTTTACATAATGGTTATTGATCTGTGATACCACGATAACCTCAATGCTAATGAAAGTATCTTCTGGGCTGATTTTACACTTGGATTGATCCATCAAAGCAAGCCTCTCCCCTGCTGGTGCTGGGGGACCCTGAAAAACTATCCTTATCAACTCCTCATTAAGGATTTAGTGCCGATGTTGGCCTGTGGCTGTTAAGGGTGTCCCCAATCCACAGTTGGTCTTAATTTCCAATTACATTAGAGATTAACTCTTTTGATCAAAAGTATTGAAAAGTTAAAACTCAAACTAAAGCAAAAAAGGATAAGTTATTTGTTCATCCCGGAACCAAATACTGTGGCCAAAGGGATAAAATGTTCTGATTGTCCAGGCTTGGGTGTCTCAACTACGCCTAGGAGAAAACTTACCCCTAAAGAAATCACAAGGACTGAGGAAGGACAGAGTTTCTCCAGTGGAAAAGAAGAAAGATTGGACACTGGCAGGCCAATAATAATGACAACAACAATATCAACAACAACTTGGTGGTTGAAATTCTTGGCCACTCTCCCCTTCCCCGGCTCAGACTCACTTTTGATGGATAAGGAAGCGTCCGCACCAATCACCAGTACAATGATAAACTGTGATTACCTTTGGAAGAAAAAGAAAAATCACAAAACAGAAGACGTTAGAATAGGCTAAAGGCTTCATTTCAATAATTTTAAGATTTGCCTTTTTATTTGCCTTTTAGCCTATTTTATCTCTCAGCTAGTTCCTGTTATTCCAGACCCTCGATCTCCAAAAGATGACATGACAACTTAACATAACAAATAATTATAAAAGTCCTATATGAATTGATTTAAGGATTACCGGTACAATTTCAAATGTAAAATGTTGATGGGTTCAACATGATTTATGCTTGGTGAAGATACTAGAAATTAGGAAGAACAGATAGACATAAGAATCAAGGAGTCAAGAAGTTCCATCACAACAAATATCTTGTAACTGTTCATGCCCTGTGTGCTCAGAGCCCCATGGGGCCAGGGAGGCACCCAGCTTCCCCTCATGGAAGAGGCCAACGTCACACCTCTCAGCTCCTGTAAATGACAGAGCTGGTGTGAGAGGAAGAGACAAACTTCCCAGCTGCCAGGATAATCAAGAGTTGTGGCCAGACCTTTGAGCACACACCTAGAGAGTGAGAAGCCAGATGCAAAGCACAGGCTATGGCACTGAAATGAATGAATAAGGAACTTAGTGATTTGGTTGATGACTCTCCAGCATAATGTTCTGCAGGTCCAGTTGGGGAGGATATATTTCATTGGCAAACCACAATTATGGGACCTAATGACAGTCCATATCAAGGAGGTGTATTCTTTTGACAATTCATTTTCCTACAGATAACCAATCACTATGACATGCACTGACCACCAGGGGGCAGAAGTTCAACACAGGAGTGTCCCCCTGGTAGTCAGTGCGCTCCCACCGGGGGAGCACCGCTCAGCCAGAAGCCGGGCTCACAGCTGGCGAGTGCAGCAGCGGTGGTGGAAGCCTCTCCCACCTCTGCAGCAGCATTAAGGATGTCCAACTGATGGCTTAGACCCACTCCCCATAGGAACATGCCTAAGCCATCAGGTGGACATCCCCCAATGGCTCCCAGACTGTGAGAGGGCACAGGCTGGGCTGAGGGACCCCCCCCCCCAACACACACACAAGTGTATGAATTTCATGCATCAGGCCTATAGTCAATTTTAAGACAACTCAATTTCAAACAATAAACTAAGAAATGAAGATAAGGGGCTCCTTAGAACACAAAAAAGTGGTGTATTATCCCATTTTTCTCATGAGAATATTGGGGCTTAGGGAGGTTATGTCACTATCTGTCCAAAGTCACACAGCTTATTTCTGGACATGGAGACAGAAATCTTATCCAAGTCTCTTTGATTTGCACTCACTACACTGTACCTCCCATATCACAGTTCCTCAGTTTCCTTGTGTATAAAATGAGGATAGATCGTAATAGGTACCTTCCAAGATCATCATGAGAATCAAATGATATTTATGAAAGCAACTAACAATAAAACAACCATAAAAATGCATGAAGTTAGTAGTAAAGAAACTAAGAGGATAGACATTGACAAAACAGGAACCAGACAGATTTTAAATTAAGGTGACTTCTACCGTGGGCAGGACTCCTTTTAAATAACCTTCTGGGGAAGGGGTCAGTGCCACGACATAAGAAAGTCTGTATTATAAATTCCACTGGTTGAGCTGTAGGTACTAGGTACCATATTAAAATTGCTCAAATACCTCAGGACTTCCTTTGCCCAGACACCCAAATTCAACAATGAACTTTTTTCTCTTACTTGATGAGAATCAACAGCTAAGTGTAATTTTTAAAAAAATAGGAAAGATAAAGTCTGAGCTAAAGGCAGTGTATATTCTGAATCAATTAGGTGTTATTTTTCTATGCCTTGACTGCTTTCATGCCTAATTCCTTTCTTCTTTTATTTTCATGCTCCACTTTAAAGAGGAAATGTTCACCTACTTAATTCTATGCCAAAAGTCTCTCCTTAATACAAGATAAGGCCACTCAACTGACTCAATCTTATTATTTGCTGTGATTACTTTCCTTCCCAACCTTCTCCTAACTTGCCTTTATTGTAGTTTTTAATGCTGTTTTCTTTTGGTACATTTAAAGTGCCTGATCTACTTTTAAAAGGAAAGGCAGAAAAACATTTTCATTATAAAAGCCATGCATTGCAGATTGCCAACCACCCACTTCCCTTGTCTTTCAATACTGTGCTCACTCTCTGGCATGATGACATTCGTAGGGCTTTCTTTATGGTGAATATCTGTATTCGTTTCCTAGGGCTACCATAACAAATGACCACAAATTGGGTGAGTTGCAATAATGGAAATGTATTCTCTCCTGGTTTTGGAGGCCAGAGTCTAAAATCAAGGTGTCAGGAAGGCCATGCTCCATCTGAAGATTCTACGGAAGATTCTTTCCTTGCCTCTTCCAGCCTCTGGTAGTTACCAGCAATCCTTATCAATTCTTGGCTTGTAGATGCATATCTCCAATCTCTGTCTTCATTATCACATCACTTTCCCCTTCATGTTTCTGTTTCTCCTCTTCTAATAAGGGTGAATTTTTTGGATTTAGGGTCTACCCAGTTAATCCAGGATGATCTCACCTCAAGATCCTTAATTATATCTGCAAAGATCCTTTTTCCAGATAAGATCATAGTCACAGGTACTGGGGGCTAGGACTCAGACACATTTTGGGGGAGCCACTATTCAACCCACTATGTCATCCCACTGAAAGAGGTATCACTTTTAATTTAATAACCCTTACATCTTATTGTTTTTCCCTTCTTGATTGCCTGTGATTTTTGAGCATATATTTCCTATGTGACGGGATAAAAGAGGACACTTTAAATGTGTAATTATTGCCTACCTGGTGTTGCTCAGTGGTTGTGTGTCGACCTATGAACCAGGAGGTCACGGTTCAATTCTGTCAGAGCATATGCCTGGATTGTGGGCTCGATCCCCAGTCAGGGACATGCTGGAGGCAGTCAATCAATGATTTTTCTCTCATCATTAATGTTTCTATCTCTCTCTCCCTCCCTCTTCTTCTCTGATAACAATAAAATATATGTATTTTAAAATTAAATAAATGTGTCATTATTAAATATCCCCTGGTTTGCAATATTTGAACATCACTTAGGACTTTTCAAAGTTCCTTCCTATTTATGTCCTTACATGCTCCCCCTGGCACTGTGTGACAGGTCGGATAAAAATTATCACTTTAGAGATAATTTAATCTTTAGGACTCAATGCCGTGGCAACTACCATGTATTTGGAAACCATATATTTGTTGTCATCTGAAAACAGAACCTCTGATCTCTCATAATGATAGTCTCTGAGTGATTTTCATGAATATTTTCTTCTCTTTCTGAAACTGAGGATGTCTTAGTCCAATGATTCTCAACCTTCCTAATGCCGTGACCCTTTAATACAGCTCCTCATGTTGTGGTGACCTCCAACCATAAAATTACTTTCATTGCTACTTCATAACTGTAATGTTGCTACTGTTATGAATCGTAATGTAAATATCTGATGTGCAGGATGGTCCTAGGCGACCCCTGTGAAAGGGTCATTAGATCACCAAAGGGGTCGCGACCCACAAGTTGAGAACCGCTGCCTTAGTCCATTCAGGCTGCTATAGCAAAATATGACAGGACGATGGAGCTAAATAGGTTCAATCTAGTAGGACTTCCTGACAAGAGCCCAAAGAGGGCCACTTTGCAAAATGCACAAAAGATGTGCTTCTCCCTTTTACAAGGACTATGAGTGCTGAAAAGCTGGTATGAAGGCGGAAAGTAACGGCTATTATCTTCCCGTGAACTTTAGAGAAAACGATATACAATTGTCATGACTAGTATAACCTTTAGACTGCTCTGGAACGCAATATCCTTTCCAAGTGGGCAAACCCTTGATGGTGTTGATTCAGTGTTGTGTTTGCTTCTAATAAGCAAAAGGAAGTGGGAGATTTCTGGTGGCAAGCAGCTAAACCATTCATCTAAAGATTTAGTATGTGTGTATGTGTTTACTTTGAATTATATGTTACACCCATTTAATCATTTATATTGACTTTAAAGAAGCAAAC